>SOPF01027800.1:248377-334597 GCA_012979155.1 Hypericum perforatum
TTTTGTGAAGGGTAAAATAGTCATTTCACATGACAAAAAAATAATAAAAAAGTCCGATTTGGTCGGTGGGGACCCGAGACCAACATTTTTGAATAAAACAGGGACTGATTAACCATTTATGATAAAGGAAGGACCCAATAGGAGATTTTTGTAAAGACCAGGGACTTGGAGGTAATTTGCCCTTTTTTATGTATTTCACTCATCATAATATTTTCCATAATTTAACTCGAGTTGATTTCCATGCTAAAATGGTGTTATTTTTCTTCATTTTTTGTGTTTTTTTTTAATAGCACGCAAATATTTTGATATTAAACAACGACACAGTTGACAGTTCTTATTTATTATGTTTTCGGAAAAGTGGTGTTAACATCAGAAGTACCTAATCCAACCCTACTCATTCTTTCCTTTTTTGATTTCAAATTTTTTGTTAGACAAATTCAGTTTCAGCATAATTTATTTTGCGGAATTTTTTAAATGTTCCTAACACATAATACATAAACTCTTTGTTTGACACATTAAAGTATTTACATAATTTCGTTATATTTTCTTTTAAAAGGTAAGATATCTCTTCTAATTTAGTCAGGGTCACTTTTTTTCCCATAAACTGGGTTGCATTCTCAATTTTTTTTATTTGACTTGGTGGAGTATGAATGCATTAGAGCTTCATTTTTATTAGATGCGACAGATTTTTCTCCAAGGTATTCTTTTTATTCGACAAAATTCTTGTCCCAAATCATGTGATAAGAATTTGACAAAACTGATGTTTACAGAATTACAAAAGACCAAAAAGACCTTACGCTAAGTATAATATATTTGGCCATTTGCTAAGTAATTTTTCCCTTCCTTGACCACACAAAAAATGCATTCAAATAAAATACTAAGTGTTGGTATATATCAAATGTAAGATACTCGCACACAAAAAGCCGACCTATACCTAGGAGGATACCGTAGATTACAAATTTGCAACAAGTCACTAATAATCGTAATAAAAATAAAAGGAAATTAAATTATCAATTTGTGATCCGCAAAAATGTTTTAATTTCTTCAAAGAATGTGTTAGTGTTAAAATTATGTAATATAAATTTTGTCGTTTTGTGTAATTTTTCTAGAATACTTTTTTTTTGTGTACTCCATGATATGTCCTAGAAAAACGAATGAGTTGAATATTTTCCACCGGCCGAACAAAGATTCGGGCTGCAAAATGAAGCCCATGTTGCTGCACCAAACGTCGTCGGATTATGATCACTTGTCGTAATAAATTAACGGATTTCCTAAGTGCACGCTTCTAATTCCACCAAAAAATGGACACGAATGCTTACAGCTAATTGTAGGAACAACAACACCACGTCGTCTTTTACAGACCACATGAAACATCAAGTTCTAACACAACCAAACTCAACTATGGAGACGAAAGTAGATAGAGATTATAAGAACTTCCTCATAGCACATATTAGAGTCTTTTGATGATGATGCACAGACAACGACCTTCTTACATGTCATCGTGGACGGCCTCCTCCTCGTCCTCGTAATCAACCTCCTCGTCCGCAGTGGCGTCCTGGTACTGCTGATACTCCGACACGAGGTCGTTCATGTTACTCTCAGCTTCGGTGAATTCCATCTCGTCCATGCCCTCCCCGGTGTACCAGTGCAAGAAAGCCTTCCTCCTGAACATGGCTGTGAACTGCTCGCTGACGCGCCTGAACATTTCTTGGATGGAGGTGGAATTGCCGATGAAAGTTGATGCCATGGACAGTCCTCTAGGAGGGATGTCGCAGACGCTGGATTTCACATTGTTGGGGATCCACTCCACGAAGTACGAGGAGTTCTTGTTCTGGACGTTGATCATCTGTTCATCCACTTCCTTTGTGCTCATCTTGCCTCTGAACATGGCCGAGGCAGTCAAGTAGCGGCCGTGACGTGGGTCTGCTGCACACATCATGTTTTTGGAATCCCACATTTGCTGTGTGAGTTCAGGAACAGTTAAGGCGCGGTATTGCTGGGATCCACGTGAGGTCAGGGGAGCAAAGCCGACCATGAAGAAGTGCAGGCGAGGGAAGGGAATGAGATTGACTGCAAGCTTCCTGAGGTCAGAGTTCAGCTGACCAGGGAACCTTAGACAGCATGTTACACCACTCATTGTTGCTGAGATTAGATGATTGAGATCACCAACTGTCACAAACACCGACATAACAAAGGTTAATTTGGCTTCCGCAATGCATAAAGAAGCAGAGTGCAGACATTAGCAAATAAACAAGTGATTGCATTCCTCAAATATAATCTAGATTAGAGATTGAGATTGCTAACTGTCACCAAGACAGACAAAGCGAAGGTTAATTTCGCTTTAGCAACGCATAAACAAGCGGAGTTCAGAAATTAGCAAATAAACATGCAATTGCCTTCTGCATATATATTCAAGATGATACTATCTTCTGGTGTCCATGCTTGTAAAGATGATGGGCTGATGGCTCAAATCTAGAATATTATCAACCAGTTCAGTTCGAATCAAGCACAAGAGGAAATCAGTAGTTTTGCATATCCAGTTTTATTTATTAAGGAAGATAAGCTTACAGCTGGGAGTAGTCAGCTTAAGAGTCCTGAAACAGATATCATAAAGAGCCTCGTTGTCCAAAACCATGCACTCGTCGGCATTCTCAACCAGCTGATGAACTGAGAGAGTAGCATTATAGGGTTCAACCACAGTGTCTGATACCTTAGGCGATGGGAAAACAGAGAAAGTAAGCATCATTCTGTCGGGGTACTCCTCCCTGACCTTGGATATCAGAAGAGTGCCCATTCCCGAACCAGTTCCACCACCGAGTGAGTGGCAAACTTGGAAACCTGTACATAGCAAAGAGTCAGTAATAAGTATCGATTAACATAAATAAGTTGCACAACTGAAAACCTCCACTGCTCTAGATGATCCATAATTAAGATGTAAACAATTCATCAATGACACCAACTTTTGTAAGAGCAATGGGCACGTTGAGAAGATATTACAATAAGAGCCAGGAAGGCAGATCAGTCACTTGGATAGCAATAAGAATCAGGTTAGACTTTTAGAGTACGAGGGGTATACCTTGGAGGCAGTCACAGTTCTCGGCCTCTTTCCTCACAACATCCAGAACGGCATCAATAAGCTCAGCACCCTCGGTATAATGCCCTTTGGCCCAGTTGTTGCCAGCACCAGACTGCCCGAACACAAAGTTGTCAGGGCGGAAAATCTGGCCATACGGACCCGTCCTTACACTGTCCATAGTACCGGGCTCGAGATCCATGAGCACAGCACGGGGAACAAACCTCCCACACGATGCCTCATTGTAGTACACATTGACACGCTCCAGCTGCAGATCCGAGGTTCCAGTGTACCTCCCCGTCGGGTCGATCCCATGCTCATCACACACAACCTCCCAGAACTTGGAACCGATCTGGTTCCCACATTGCCCTCCTTGCACGTGCAGGATTTCTCTCATCTTTCACAGTTGACTTTCGGTCAATAATAAATCAACACATCAATTAAGCTCCAAATAACTGGATAATACAACAAAAATTACACACACTTCATCGTCCACGTCACTAAGGGAGAAATGTTCCAGATCCGCAAGGAACTAGAAACCCTAGCGGTTTACTTTACTAACACAGATTAAAACTATAAGCTTATGTAACCTACAAAATGAAATGATCGAACTAATTATAGAGGAAAATATTCAACTAGATCTGCAATTATCTAAAATCCTCTGGCGGGTACCGTAAGTTCACTAGAAACTATAACACAATTTTAAGTATAAACTTTAAAACAAGGAAAATAAAATGTATTAACCAATTTTACATGAAAATAAGCAACTAAGTCGAGGATAAAGTAACTGGAAGAGTAAACCAAATGCAAACGCGACAGAAGCCGCGCGTAGTTTCGATGATCTAAACGACGACGAAGCAGCAAGATCTAAGAAGTTTGAAACTAACCGGAGGCGGAACCGGCGGAGGAGAACGGCGACCGACCGACGAGGAAATGACGTCCGATCGTAGTAGAAGTGGGAGTGGAGTGAAGTGAGGAGAGAGACTACTTTCTGGGATAGCGAGGAGAAAAGCGTGGGTTTATTATATAGGGGCTCAAATATAATGAAATTGTTTATTTGTGTTCTTAAAATAGTTTGTCAAAGTAATTCTGAATTTTTCAAATAAGATTTGGATAAAATAATTTATTTAATTATAATTAAATAATTCAGAATAAAATAGACTAGGTAGGTTCACAATTCTTGATTTTTATTTCTTCTTAAGTCGTGAGGTTGAAAACATATTGACGTCCAAGTCGTCTGTATCAATTGGGAAATAATCCTTGACTAAAATAATTCTTCAATTTATAATAATATAGTTTAAATATTATGACAAAGTAATTCTACGAATGAAATATCAAAATTGTAGTACAACGGGTTTCATCCCCGAATTTGATATTTTATTATAATATTATACAAAAGGCGGGGGGAAGAAAGGGAAGGTGATAACGGTGATTATATGGTTTCAACGGTTGAGATTCTGTATTTTTGAAGTTTTATATGATGCGGCCTGCGGGGAGGGTGATTTTGTGTTTTCGAAGTTTTGATTTTTATGGGGAGCCGGCGACAGCCGACAGCTCTCGAGCCATTAAATTATGGGGATTGCCGCATTTTATAATTACATTCTAATTTGGGTATAAGTTGCCTATTTATTGTAATACAGGGAATTCTAGTAAAATGATAATCGACAAAACAGGCGGTCTTCTTAGGATACAAGTATTGTATTTGATTGATCTAATTAAGTTTAAAGATTGATATATTCTACTTAATGTAAAGTTAGAAACATGTGAATGCAATTACATTAAAAATTGGCACACACATTTTTCATCTTCTTCTATAGTCTCTACCTGACTGGCTAGCACGAATCTTATACTATTTTTTTTTGGGAAATTTTACATTGATATGGCTCGAATCTTTTATTAATTTGTTAAATTGTATGAAATCAAGTTGCTTCGATCTAAAAAAAAAATTATAAGTGAAGGGCGGCCGATGAAATTAATAAAACGTACAAAAGGGCTCTATGGTCATTAGTGATAGAAGATCAATCAAAATCACATATTATTGTAAATCAAAGTTCTAATATTTTGCTGGCAATATTGTATCCTGTGTATGGTGTGGGAATTTGTCCGTTAGCTATTTTGTTATACTATCTAGTATACGAATTCGTTATGTTGAAATCTTAAAAATATAGCAAAAAAAATTAATATTCATCCTTCTTACATTAACAATAATTCAAACCTAGATATGGTTATATTAAAACAATACTAGATAAAGAAAAAGGTGGGAAGTGCTTTATTGTGCATGGGCCACAAGAGATAAGGATGTGGCCATGTTACCTGTGATCTACTCGCAATTTGCATATGTCACGCTTAAATGTGAGGTTAATTAGGCTTCCCATCTCTATTAAACCTTGATCTATACGCTTAATTATCACTCTTGGACTTGCTTCATTTGCTTGGAGTCCAGGCTAAGAAATGTCTTGCACTCTGGTTTGCTATATTTATGCAATCATGTGGGAATTTTGGATCCTTTAAATTAACTAATTTTTTACAAAATTAGTTGCATCGTAAATTTTTCACGCATTTTATTTGCTAAGAGGTAAATGAATAAGATTTAATTAATTAAAAAAATGAAATAACGTCTCACTACAATTTAATGAAGTACCTGATTTCATCACATATTTAGTTTCCATTTTTCATTCGTACCAAAAGAAATGTCACTTTCAACTAATAACATGGAGCTTTCAAGTTGAATCTGGTTGCGGATGTTATGGAAGGTGGAGCCATGGCTACTGAAGAGAAAAAAAAAACACTTAAAATATGTAAGATCTTAGATCTGACCTAATCTCGAACATGATTATTTTGTAACACGGAAGGGAATCCATTGATTAAGGGGTAATAATTGAATAAGAGAAATAGTGTCCGTAGGCATAATTTTCTGTTCAATCTGGTTAGTTGGGGTTGGTCTGTTTTATTCAGTCATCTACTGGGTATGGAGCGTGAGATGTCTCAAGTTTCGAATAGAAGAGTCGGGTGAAAGCGATGCATGGAAAAGATGAGATGAGGTTAAACGATCACTAGGAAGCCAGTGACCATTGATTTCCTAGCGATCGCTGGGGGGAGAAATAAAGTCTCGGATCCAGCGATTGTTGGGCACCCAGCAGCTGCTGGGAGTACGCTGGATGGAATATTTTGGTGGATCAAAATGCCCCTCCCGACACCAGATAGTGGCCCTTATTGTGGGCACCATATATACCCATTTGGCCTTCAAGAAGAAGTATGGGCAAAGATATTATCCTCTTCTCTAGAGAGCAAAAGAGGAAGAAGGGAGAGGAGGACCTCTAATAGCGGCCGTGAGCCAATCGAAGTTGTCTAACCCACAGAGCGGGTTGTCCTCCGAGTGAAGGAGAAGGAGAAGGAAGAAGAAGACTCAAGAAGATGGATTGTCTTCACGAGAAGGTGAAGGGTTATCTCCGTGTGAAGGATTAGCCACTCTACGAGGAGGTGGTGCATTCCAAGTAAAAGAGAGTTGTATGTTGTGTTGGTGAAGCCCAAGTCCAAGGGCCTTGCTCAAGTGAAGGGTTAGCCATTCCGAGTGCAGGAGGTGGTACTCCCCGAGTGAAGGAGAGTTGGTCCGAAGAGAGTGAGCTCTCGAGAGTGTGAGTAGCCACAGTGAGAAGAGTATGAGAGTATGTCAAGCATGACCTCCATTGTAAGAGCAGTGTAGCTCGAGATTATAGTGAAATCTCTCTTGACTTGGATGCTCCTGGACATAAATTAGTGATGATCGTGAACAAATTGATGTGGGTCTTTCCTTATCCATTCCGTTGTTTGTTTTGTGCTTCGAGTTGCTTGTTGCTTCCTACATGTTATAAGTTACGTTGTTTGGGTCTGCTCGAGGGTGCGCGCTCGTAACAAGAAAGTCGATGAAAGTACTCGATTATTCCGAACATCATCGACATAACTATTGATTCTCACATAATTTATTCAAATCTGGATTTTAAATATTTAAAAATGCATTACACTTAAATAAATAAATAATAGTTAGAAATATGAAATGTGGTTAGGTTTAATGGGATATCTAAAATATCCTTCTCAGTGTGAAGATTGTTTAGTGACCTTAAATTGAGTTTATATCTTTAAATTTTAATGATTATTAATATTCAAGAATATAATTAGTATTAGACAAATAAGTATTTGAATATTTTTTTCCTAATTATCATATTTCTTCCTTATCAATATTTAAAACATTAAAAGAAAATATGTTTTGACTCACCATTTTCTCTATCTGCATTTATTTTACATTCTTTTAAAAAATTATTTGAATTAAGAAAATTAGTTTATTCTCTATATTTTTCAAGATGAGTTTGTAACGTCCTTGAGAAAGTGGAAGATGGTCGTCGATAGCTCCCTCCGAGTCTGGGAGGATGATCTACGACGCAAAGAGGAGCTGGAAGAGAGGTTTCTTGAATATCGAGTCAGTATCGTCGTCGACGATGATAGCGGCATTTCCGTCGGAGGAGGAGTCCTGCCTGACCATAAAGTCAAGGTGGGTATCCGAGAAACCACGGAAGATGAATTGCAAATTTGGTGATTGTTTATGTTGCTATTGTCTGTTTCAGAGTGCCTAGATGATAAATTGGTTGATTTTAAAGCATTGGGTGGCTACCTACATAGTGCCAAGTCACCAACTGTATGTTTCATCTCGATCTCTTTCTGTCTGAGGCAAGTTTATTTTGCAGGTTTGTCTTACATTGAATATTTTATGTGACATGCTTCAGAGAAATGTAATAGAAGCCGGTAACAGCAGGAAGACCCGCAGTAACAAATTGTTACATTCTGTTGATTCTAAGATATTGAAAGCGGAGATGAAAAGGCTGTATCATGAAAATCAGCCGTTTTCCTCTACGATGTCTATTCCCCTGAAGGAGAAGAATAAATTTTGTTTTTTTATTGTGAACTATTTGGTCGTTGTTGGTGAAATTTTGCGGGGGAGTTGAGAAAATTTTGATAAAGTAAAGATCCCAGTAATAACTAATAAATTAGTTAAATACTAGAGACGGCAATTTGCCCTAAAGAAAAATAATCATCTGAATTGCCCTACTCCCACGGGTGGAGTAGTACAAAGATAGAAGAGGACTGTCTCTTTAATAAACAAATACTATTGGGGCGGCTTCACAATAAACATGCGATTGACAATTGGAAGAAGAAGAACCAGTTCTTACTCCCTCCAATTATAATAACATATTAGCCAAGATTTGATCCATTCTTAAAAAATACCACTTTGGAGCTTGGTCCGAACTCCGATCTAATTGTTTGTTTTGTACTATATCAGGACAGTTGTCGGAGGGTTTCTCAATTTGGAGCAACTATTTACTGCTTATTATTAAATTAGTATTACTTTTTTTTAATTTATTATTTTGGTGTTCATCTAGACACTTCAATTATTTTTTTATTTGAACCCCATGTCATATAAAAAAATTATGTGATTACTACGACATGAATAGAATTCTAGTGACTTGTTTGAAATTTTTGCTATTATAATATATTTTCTAAACTAGAAACTTAACAAGTATACACAAATTTATGAGTTTCCTTTCAGGTTTTTATCCCTTGAATTTTTTTTTGTCTCTGAAATGATTTCGCAGTTAGAATAGTATAAAAAAAATACATTATTTTTTTAAGATGATTTTCTGCAATCAAAAACTCATAAATATATGTAAATCATCAAATTCTTATATAAACAAAAAAAAAGTAAACAAATAAAAACTTATATTATTTTGAGATTTTAAAATTAAAATATACAAAAATAAAATCAAATAATAATATAAGATATCATAATATTTTTTTTGTTAAAGAACGTATAAGTAAAAAATAATGCAGAAGGGGGATTCAAACTTTGTAGAAATTGGAAGGAAAATAAAATTTCAACCACTTGACCAAAGTGATAGTTTGATTACAGAACACGTGAAAGATATATAAAAATTAAATATCAAACATATGATCCGACTGAACCACGAGATATTTTTTCGTAAGTGACCAAGAGTCCAAGACACAAATTTTTTCCGTGACATGGCTGACACGAATATTTTTTCAGTGACATAGTTCAAGTCACGAGAAAAAAAAATAGTATTCCGCGTGAATAATAATTTAGTAATTGAAAAAAATACAATACCAATTTTGTAATTATTAATAAATAGTAACACTCTCGTAAAAAAATATTATGTAAAAGGACTACCTACCTCGTCGCAATAACGTTAGTTTTGTCACGTCCCACGTGTTTACCTCACGTGCTAATAATATCCAGTGCCCCTGATTTCATCTCCCACACTCCGATTATGTATCTTAAATAAGGGACCATTTCTCCTCCAGAATCCAGATCCAATAACTGGATTTATTTACCATATCCACCAGCGCAATGCTGGTCGCGGATGTGGGTGGTGGGGGTTCATGCACAATTTTTGTTTTTACTACTTATTTATTTACTTAGTTCAATTTTGGATAATGTTACTGAATTAAATAGATTTTTATGGATATTATTATGTTTGCGGTAATAAAAATTGAATTTATTTTTTACAATCTGAAATTTTTATATATATTTTTTTAATAAATATAGCTCAGTATTGACATATTTTTACAAAATTTTATTTCAATTTGATTATATTTGTAATTCAATTGAATATTAATTTTAAACATATTATTGATATTGTTGCACTCTAAATTTGAAAAAATTATCGAATAAAAAATTGTAGACACATGCATAACATTAGAAAAATAATTTGAATCAGTTTGATCAAATTATCGTATAAGAAGTTATGGGTTCTCAATCGAAACTCGTGTTCGTAACTCGATCGACCATTAATTTTAAACGTATTTTTGACATTATTACACTCAAAATTTTTTAAAAAATATAATCTAAAAAGTTATTGATAGATGTCTTACATTCGTAAATCAATTTAAATTAACTCAATCGGTAAATTAATTTAAATTAACTCAATCGGAGACTCGAATTAAAAATTAAGACTTGTCAACTAAAATTAATACTCCCAACTTATTCTTTAATAATATTTTTTGTATATTTAGCATAATTTTAATATATACAAAAAATATAGTAGATAATATATAGATAAACTAAAAATTATTTGTTTATTATATTACTTAGATTGATGTTGCTAATAAGAAAATATGTAACAGTTTTGGTATGAACTAATGATAAACTAATTATTAATTTCGGTGACATAAGTTGAATAGATTGTTAATGTTCATAATCTTAGTAAATCCAACCTTTTGTTATTTGTAAGATTTGAATTAAATTCTTTATAAAATGATTTAAATAATTTACTATTTGAACAATTTCTACTCAAATAAAAAATATTATTTCAAAATTTGAGATATGACTGATTGGATCGTGATTCGAAACCAACACCAAATCATTTTATTTGAAAAAAGTCAGAGAACGATTAGACGACTTGCCAACACAATTGATTGCTGGTTTAGCTAATTAGACCGGTCGATTCACCCGAATCGATCACTCCATACTTCGAACTAGCCGGTTCGACATTTTCCCGCTCTATACTTCGAAGCCAGATATCTTCGGGGTCCACCCATCGCCGGCGCCATTTTATCAAACAGCTGGCGGGCACACCACATTCTCTCTACTATATGCCATCGTTTCTTCTCCGGCGGGTACCAAGTGGACCCTACCCAGTCCCACGGCGCTTCACGACCCTAACCGCCGGCGCCCAGCAGCTCCTCTCCTTGGTCCCGGACTCCCAATCCCTCCTCCAAACCAAGCAGATCCACGCCGTTTCCATCGTCACCGGCTTCCTCCCTTCCACCATCTCCCTCTGCGCCTCGCTAATCCTCCGTTACGCCCGGTTCTACGACCCCAGCACTTCCCGCTCCCTCTTCGAGCAGGCGCTGCCGTCGTTCTCGCGGTCGTCGTTCCTGTGGAACACTTTTATTAGGGCTCTTTATACTTGTCGGGTCAGCGATGGGTTCAGTACGTATAATTGGATGGTTAGGAGCGGAGTTAGGCCAGACGATCACACCGTTGCGTTCGTGCTCAAGGCGTGCGCTGACGGGTTGGAGTTCCAGAAGGGTTTGGAGGTTCATGGGGTGGTGTTTAAAGCCGGGTTCGATTCTGATGTCTTTGTGGGGAATACGCTTTTGCTTTTCTATGGGAATTACGGAATGTTGGAGCATGCGGAGAAGGTATTTGATGAAATGGTCTACAGGGATGTTGTCTCTTGGAATTCAGTGATCGGGGCGTTTTCGGTTTGTGTCTGTTTAAAGGGCGCTGTGGGGTTGTTTAAGGAGATGGCTTTGGGTTCTGATGTGAGGCCGAATTTGGTTACCGTGGTGACTGTTTTACCCGTCTGCGCGTCTCTTGAGGATGGGTTGACTGCGAGGAGGGTTCATTGCTATGTTGTGAAGGCTGGGTTGGATTGTTTCGTTGTCGTGGGGAATGCTTTGATAGATGCTTATGGTAAGTGTGGGGACGTGAGAGGTTCGAGGAGGGTTTTCGAAGAAATGGCTGTGAAGAATGATGTCTCTTGGAATTCCGTGATAACCAGTCTTGCATATCGGGGAAAACTGTTAGAAGCGTTGGAGGCATTTAGGTCAATGGTTGGTGAAAAAGTGCGACCAAACTCTGTCACCATTTCCAGTATGTTGCCTGTGTTGGTTGAATTGGAGCTTTTTAACCTGGGGAAGGAAGTTCACGGGTATGGTTTAAGATTGGGAGTTGGGTCTGATGTTTTTATTAACAACTCATTGATTGATATGTATGCAAAGTCGGGCCACCCACATAAAGCGTCGACGGTGTTTCATCATATGCATGGAAAGAGTGTTGTTTCTTGGAATTCAATTGTTGCCAACTTTGCTCTAAACAGGCTTGAGCTACCTGCAGTGGAGTTGGTTAGGCAAATGCAAGCTGAGGGCGAGGTGCCTAATTCTATCACTTTTACTAATGTTCTTCCAGCATGTGCTCGAGAGGGTTTACTTCTTCAAGGGAAGGAGATCCATGCCAGGGCAATTCGAACAGGATGTTCTTCTGAGCTGTTTGTTTCCAATGCCTTGACTGACATGTACAGCAAGTGTGGTTGCCTCATTCTTGCACGGAATGTCTTCGGTATTTCCTTCAAAGATGAAGTATCTTACAACATCTTGATCATAGGATATTCTCAGACAGCCGATTGCTCGGAATCGTTAAGATTGTTCTCAGAGATGGGGCTTCTGGGCATCAAGCGGGACGAGGTTACCTTTGTGGGTGCTATTTCTGCTTGCGCAAATCTCGCTGCTCTAAGACCAGGGAAAGAGATTCACGGTTACGTTATAAGGAACCACCACCTACACTCGCATCTATTTGTTGCCAACTCACTGTTGGACATGTACACCAAATGTGGACGGATCAATACTGCTCATCAGGTCTTTGAACGGATCATGATCAAGGATTCTGCCTCTTGGAATTGCATGATATTAGGCTACGGGATGCTAGGTGAATACAGCATTGCTCTTGATCTCTTCGAAGAAATGAAGAAAGATGGCCGAAAATGTGATTCCGTCTCATACATAGCAGTCTTATCAGCTTGTAGTCACGGCGGATTAGTTGAAAAGGGAAAGCAATATTTCAAGGAGATGCATGACCAACATATCTCGTCCACAAACATTCACTACGCTTGCATGATCGATCTCCTTGGACGAGCCGGACACATAGGAGAAGCAGTCCAGCTCATCAAAGCATCACCTATCGAACCAGACACCAATGTGTGGGGTGCTCTGCTCGGTGCATGCCGGATCCACGGGGATCTAGAGCTCGCAAGTTGGGCGGCAGAACATCTTTTCAAGCTGATGCCACATCACAGCGGGTACTACGCAACACTTTCAAACATGTATGCGGAAGCCGGGAAGTGGGACGAGGCCGCCTTAATCAGGGGAAGGATGGTGTCGAGTGGCACGAAGAAGAATCCCGGCTATAGCTGGGTCCGAGTGGACGGCCGCGTTCATGCTTTTGTAGCTGGAGACAGGATGATGAACTTCGAACCTGATGTATCTCTTGCTTCCTCCTGAAGAACGGAACCGTCCTGGCCGAAACCGGTCCTAAGGCCCAATGTGTGAGGCCAAAAGCTCAGACTTTATGGCCAGGGTCGTTAAAAATGACCCGGAGGTCGACCTGGATTTGGGTCCGACCTCTGGGTCGACCATTCCAACCAGTCCAACCATTCATTGGAAGAATTTTTTTTCTATTAATTTGTATTTTTTGAAATATATATAAGTATATAAGTAAATAATTTGTGTAATAAACTAATAATAACATATAAATCTATTAATTTTCATAAAATATACGAAATAAGGAATCCATATATACAGATAATCTTGAATAGAAGATAAAATTATAAAAAAAAAATTTTTACAGGTCGATGGTTTGGTCAGACAAAATTTTTTGAGCGAATCATCCAGTCCGACCAGAAATTAGACAGTTCGCAAGATTGCCATCTTTCTATGTAAACCCGAAATATTATGGGACATGATTTACGGTCCGACCAGTCGATTCACCGGTTGAACCGCATTTTTTAAAACTTATTTATGGCAGGAGACATGCACGTGGCTCCCACTTTTTTTTTGGACAAGATCTCTCATTTTCTCTCTACTTCGTCTTCTTCCAACTTCCTACTCTCTCTCTAGAAAAATTGAAAGAACAAGAAGATTGGGGAGACGGGGTGGGGCCCAGGAGAAGGAAATGGTGGGCCCACGGAAGAAGCACGTCCTTCCTCTCCTCCTCCTCGCGACGCTCCTCCTCGTCTACCTCTTCAATTCCAAGTATTCTCCCGAAACTACCCCCGCCAAGCCCCAGCGAAATCCCGGAACTACCCCTAAGCAGCCTCCTAATTTCACCTTCCTCGTGAAGGTCCTTGCCTACAATCGTCTCCCTTCGCTGGCCCGCTGCCTCCAGTCCCTTGCCGCCGCTCGGTACCCCGCCGGCGACGCTGTCCACCTCCACGTGTACATTGACCACCCTCCTCCCGGGTCCCCCATCAACGAGTCCCTGAGGATCCTTGAGTTTGCTGACGCGTTCCCGTGGGCCCATGGAGCAAAGGTTGTTCACTACCGGACCTCCAACGCTGGCCTCCAGGCCCAGTGGATCGAGGCTTGGTGGCCAGCATCCGACCACGAGTTCGCCTTTGTCGTGGAGGATGATCTCGAGGTCTCGCCTCTGTACTATCAGTTTGTTAAAGCCGCAATCTTGAAGTACTATTATGATGCCAGCAGTTACAGCCCCTCTGTGTATGGGTTGTCCCTTCAGCGCCCGAGGTTCGTCCCAGGTACCATCTTCTCGCTTTTTCGGCTTCTCGAATGGTTGTGTTTTGTGAGACTTGGTTAATGGTACATATTAGGGTATTAGCTCGGTAATGCTGAGTTTGGTGAAAATTGATTCATCGAGTTGGAATCCCTGGGGAAGAATTGTGCTACTTCTGTTTAATGCGGATTGCAGAGCTGTTTTGATTGATGATCGGTTAGGGTACTAGCTGAGCGGGTAATCCTGAGGTAAGAGTATACTGAGGTGTGTGGTTGAAGTCACTGGGGAGTGTATTAAATGTTCTGGCTTGGTAAGGTGTATGTCTGGTGATGATGATGATGCCGCAAGAGGGCCATGATGGCAGATGCTTCGCTTAATTGGATCAGTCAGCTAGCTAAAATTAATAAACTTCTTAGTACCTGCCTTCTGGGTGGCTGAATTACGATATGGCTGTTGGATCTGACTTATTGGTTTTCATTTTTAGGAAAGCATGGGAACAAGATAAATTTGGATAGTGGAACACGTTTGTTCTTTTACCAGTTGGTTGGGACTTGGGGTCAGATTCTCTTTCCGAAACCTTGGAAAGATTTCAGGCTGTGGTATGATGATCACAAGAACAGGGATCTCAAGCCTTATCTTGATGGCATGGTAATCCCTTGATTTTTTTTTTTTCACTCCTATGCTCTTCCTAGACACTTTTTTTGTTAAATCATGTATAATCGTAAATTGCAGGTCACAAATGGGTGGTACAAAAAGCTGGGAGAAAAAATATGGACTCCTTGGTTCATTAAATTCATCCATGAGAGAGGCTACTTTAACATCTACACAAATTTTCATCATGACAGAGCACTTAGTGTCTCTCATAGGGATCCAGGTGTTAATTATGGGAAAACCGCTGGGCCAGACTCCCAGTTAATGGTTGAAAGTCCTCATGACTTTGATTTACTGGCGTTGCAGCCTTCGAGCAGCATGAAATGGTATGACTTCTGTTTTAGAGAAGTGATTCCTGGTAGAATTGCAAGGAGCCTGGATGAACTTGGCTTGGTTCTCCCGTCTGTGCAGAAACAGCATAGTATTCTGCTTGTGAGCATAGTGGAAGCATCTGAATCAGTAACTCGAAACCTACTTTGCCATTTTGAGAGGCTAAATATTCGGAACTACATACTCATGGGACCTCACTCAGATTTTTTGCTCGACCTCGCCAGAAGGGGACATCCTGTGGTTGATGCTGATCACCTTCTTAACAATATCAGAGAACAAAGATTAGTCAGCTTCCGAGATTCAAGTTTGAAGCTGATGAAGGATGTCTTGGTGAAAGCTTATGTGGTCAAAAAGTGTCTGGAAAATGGGTATGATTCATGGATACTGAATAGTAACATGCTTTTTCCAGGTAATGATCCACTGGACCGGATTTTGCACCAGACGAGTGACTTCTTTGTTGGAAATGACTTGGAGATATTCTTTGCTAGAGGCTCCTCTTCCAATCAAAGAATATGGACTGGTAGTTTCTTGAAGAAAGTTGTCACTGCTGTTGATAAAGTTTCAACATCCAGGGATAGTGGAATGTTTGTCCACATTGTTGGACAGTTATTAGAACAGAATGGTATAACAATTCAAAGAATTGATGAGACAAGCCTCATCGTCAAAATTGGTGCTAGTAGCCCTGCCTCCTTGGAGGCTGATCAGAAGTTAGTCTACTGGTCTGCAGATTTGGGATTAAATTTGATTCAGAAGCGGCTGGAAGAGTTGGGTTTGTGGGATGTAGATCACGATTCTTCTTGCAAGGCTGTTGTTTGCCATCAGACATAGCATCACGGACCTCGTTAATTTCTGTTGTCCTTTCACCAATTTTTAGGTTCTCAATCAGTATTTTTCAGTGGCCATCAGGAAACATCTTGCTTCTCTTTGCATGGCTAGTTAAATCATACTCTTAAATCAAAAAAAAAAAGTTAAATCATACTTGCGATTCTTGCATTATGTGCAAATTATGAAAGCGAGCAGCTCCCTGTTTGCCACCTAAATATCCAAGGTTAAACCCGTATTGTGTAAACATGTTCGACATGCAAGGCAAATCCAGAATTTCGAACATGGTTATGCTGATTAGAATACAATTACTCAATTACTCATAGCACAAATTTTAAGTGTAGACCTATATCAATCCAGCCACACTTGCATTTATAAAGCTATGTACATTTCGCTACTCAGCTGCCAGCAAATTTAATACAACTCACTTGATTTTGGTTATTGATGATGAACGATGACGGAGAACCGTTTCTGGTTATATACCTATTTACTCAACGGTGAAAAACCATATGTATTTTGATATAAGATGGGCATGAGAGATAAGAAGCCACAGTAATCTTTGGGCACCATGTATCCCTCTTTCCCATCAGTCCAGGCCAATCTAAATCATTCATCAAAAAACTAGCACAAAGAAGATAGAAACTGTGATTGTAATTGCATAAATGTTGCAAAAAGATGGAACCAATTTACAGGACATTTCTCTTGCAATTTACAAGACAAGAACAATAAAAGAGAAGGCTCTACCTTCATCTGAGACATCTAGCTGTTACAACACAATGAACAAATGACAAATGAAAAAGATCCGGCCCCTACATACATATGATAAAAATCACAATGAACATATGATAAAAATCACGACTGACTTTGCGAACTCCGACCTCTCTTTTCTTCAATACCGGATTGACTAAATCTCTTCCGAAGAACTTCAAGGACACCTTCCATTTTAACACCTTTAAGTGCCAGTACCACCATAGCATGGTATAACACATCCCCCATTTCAGAGGCAGTCCGCCCTTCATCCTCATTCTCCTCTAGTGTTCTGCATAATTCATCCACCTCTTCCCTGAAGAAGAATGTCAAAGGTCACACAAGCCATAAAGGAAGTAAACATAAGCTCAGCTTAAAACGGAGCGACCATGGACCACGCAGATTAGCATGCAAGAGGTTTGTATGACCTAGTCTTGTAACTTTAAAAGTACCTTAGTTTGGAGCAGAGCAACTTATGATCAACCAATAGTTTTTTCGTCCACGAGGGCTTTCCACCATCTTGCAAAGCTAGCTCCGCTTTGCGATCAGAGATTGTAGTCTCCAATGCATACAGAGTTGTTGATGCAAGCTTATTATCTTCTTTCTGTCAATGACGACCAATCTCAATTATAATCCACATGAAACTAAGATCAAAAGATGCAGGGACTAAGGGAACCAGCAGTTATCAACCTGATCAAGATCAAGTACTGAGGTATAGTAACAAGTTTCTGATCCTGTATGGCAGGTAGGCCCATCAGGCTTCCCGAGATAAATTATCTGCAACAGAGCACAAAACATTCAGTTCAAATTCGGCAATCAACACCACAGTGAAATCCAGCTAAAAAGGTTACAATAGCAAAAAACACACCGAGTCACGATCACAATCAAGAAAGACATCGTGCACATTAATGAAGTTGCTAGAAGTCTCTCCCTTTGTCCACAAGGACGACCGCGAGCGGCTGTAGAACGTCGCCTTCCGAGAGGAAATGGTGGTGGCCAGAGCATCCCTATTGGCAAAACCCTGCATCAACACCGCACCTGTGTCCACATTCTGAGCGATGGCCACAGCCAACCCCTTCTCGTCCCATTTCACGCTGTCCAGCAATGTCTCAACCTACACACTACGCCATCAATCATTAGCCTCAAAATTCAAAAACCCTAATTCACACGCTTCGGAATTTCCATACGAATACGAAAAATAGACAAAATGTGGGGCCCAGATGTAGCTCAACTAACAACGGGGATGTTAATGGGCAACGATGGACCCCTGGAAGAGACGGGAGCCCCGGAAGACAGGAGAACCCTAACTCCCGGAAATTCCCAAATTACCCTCTCCGCTTTCACTTTCCCAGGAATGTAACGATCTCTACCCTACTGAAAGAAAAGGGGTAGCATCTGACTTATTCATGGGTTTAGACGACCGTTTATTTAGACGACAGATAATATAAAAATATAACCTTCGATTGGAGGGCGACGTCCTTGGGGGAAGAAGCGGCGACGACCATACGACAGGTTCTCGCCGCCTTCGGGAACGGGGTGGCGAGGGTGGCGGCGGCGGGGTTTAAGTACTTGGTGTAGCTAAAGCACTGAGCCGCCATGTTAGGAGAAAGGAAAGGAAAGTAAAAAAGAGTATTTTAAAAAAAATGTAAATGGATTTAGAGCATTGAAATGGAGGTGGAATGATGGAAAGTTGTGAAGATTTGGCTTTGATTTATTGAGTTCCGGAAATCGGGGCACCTAGGGTTTTAGGGTTAGGGTTTCGTTCCGGCGGGGAAGACTCCAAAGAGGATGGGCTTTATTTGGGCTTTTAACTGGGCCGGCATCTTTATAATATTCAGTCCATCTTTATAATATTCTGCATTGTCTGCTTACTGATAATTTCATAAGGTTATTTACTATACGCATTTTTAACTTATTTACAAAAATATCCAATAGTAAATATAGATTGAAAAAAATTTACTAAGCATAATCCCAAGTAGGGGTGAGCAAAAAATTCGTTATCTAATATCCGAATCAGATATTCTATTTTTTTCGGATTCAGATTCGGACTCGGATTATTTTATGTTCGAATTCGAATTCGGATAATCCAAAAATTTTATTCCGAATTCAGGTTCAGATTAAATAAAGAAATTTTGGATTATTCAAATATCCGAAATATTCAATACATATATAATAAATTACAGGATTAGAAGTGTGTGTTTCTACTGAGCTGGAAGTGGTCACGTGCCTCACAATTGATAAAAACAAATATAAAAACAATTTAAAACCTAATTAAAATATTTCATCCAACACCAAATTCATAAAAATCAATTTTATTTTATTTTTTGTTCTACAAATTTTGATTTTCTGTTATCTTGAGATGTAATCCTAGCCTATGTTTAATCGAGTTATTGATTGACAATACACTATAAAGACAAACACAAATTCATAAAAATCAATACCGGGTTACGTGTTCTTGTGCTTTGTAAGACATTATTGTTAGATGGCATATTTGTAGTTTTTGTTTGAATTTTATTATATCATTTTGCAAATTAGTGTTAGGTTTGTTTATTAATAAATGTGATTGCTAAAAAAATTAGGAATTTATTAGAAGTTTGTCGTTGTAAAATCGAACTATCTGAATCCTTATCCGAAATATTTTCAATTTTTAGAGCTCGAATAATTCATTATTCAGATCAAGAAATAATAATTTCAAAAATTTTGAATTTGGATAATTCGAATTTGGAAATTCGAATTATCCAATGCTCATCCCTTATTCCCAAGGTGATCCGGAGAATTGGTGTTTTTTTTTTCATTCGTTTTAACACAGATTCAAGTACGTGTAAAGAAAACGGTATGCATTTATTACTCGTGATAATCCCATGAACATTTTGACAAAGCTCACAAACGTTCCAAATCACCACACACACAAATTACATATAGCAGCAAATGAAAATTTAAAAAACATGTAATTTACAAACCCAACTCGGATCCATATGTGCATGCGCCTAGTAATCCTCAGGAGCCAAGGGCTGGTGGGTCGGATGGAGAGGTGCCTCGGTAGGGATGATCATGTACTCGTACACCAGCCCGGCCAGGCCACCCCCGATGAAGGGACCGAGCCAGTAGATCCAGTGGTTCCTCCATCTCCAGCCAACTAGGGCCGGACCAAATGCTCTTGCCGGGTTCATTGCTGCCCCGTCGAACGGTCCGCCGACGAGGGTGTTGGCCCCCACGACGAGCCCAATTGCCAGTGGAGCTATGATTCCTAGGCTCCCCCTCTTCGGATCGACTGCCGTCGCGTAGAATACGTAGACCAGCCCAAACGTGAGGATTATCTCGAGGAGCAACCCGTGGAGCTCTCCCACGCCTGATGCAACAAAGAAGCCTACCGGCCTCTGCAACCAAAAAACACCCCAACTTAACTAAGTTGTTGATAATCATACGAGAAAATGTACAAAATAACGTCCCAAATGTCGCAATGTGGACCAATAACAAATGTTAGTCAATCGAACTTGAAGTAATTATATAAGTTTAAGAATGTTCAGATCTCATTCGTCAAAATATATCAAGTCATAAATATGCCGGAATGACTAAATGTTTCCGGCAGTTCGCGATTAATATGATCAATGTCTCAAATTCGGAACACCGACTTTGAACCCTTCAGTTCAGAGCCCATGCATAATTATCATGAGGGTTACAATGAAACTCTTACCATGCCATTGGTGACGAGTCTCAACAGGAGAGAAGCAACGATGGCACCCAGGAGCTGAGCAACCCAATAGTAAATGGCGCGAACCACCGAGATCCTCCCACCGAGGAGGGTTCCGAAGGTAACAGCCGGGTTGACATGGCCTCCGGACACATTGATGCTGGCTGCCACAGCAGCAAACAGGGCAAGAGCACTTGCAAGTGCGATCACCACCAGCCCGGTGGTCGGTGTGGTGGTCTCCCCATAGATACCGTGGCCCCTGTAGTACCCGTGGGCATCCCCGTACTTCCCGTAGCCGCGATCCCCGGCGAATCCAGTCCCCCTAAAGCCATACAACTTGTCTGCTCAAAGCAACAACTTGTTTAGTTCATTTGTCCAATTGCATTACGGAAGTTAGTTACATAAAACTTGTATGCTCAAACCCAGTCCCCACCAAGTTTTGTTTAATTATGTATATTTTTTAATGTATGTCCTTAATTAAAAATTGACCCATTAATTTTGATAAATCTTATATTTTTATGGCTCCGCCCTGTCTTTAAAACTGGTATGACTCACATAATAGACGATACCCTTGATTTTTTTCCCCATCTTGGGATTCCCAGTGAATTTGATGTGTTGTATTTTTTGTTTCTACCTAATATCTTAACGAAAAAAAGTAGTAGCAAAATAACTTGGTGCAAATTAATGCACAAATACGAATGAGTTTGGTCAGACCGTACCTCAAAACCTACGAATAAAATTTACAATATTGATAGAGCCATTTTAAAATAGGGTCTGACATGATCGGGCTAATTAACTAAGAATCATGACAAATATGGATCAACCAATATATTATAAATATACCAAGAGCAAGGATGGAGCCTTCGCTAGCAAAGACGAAGATGAAGGTGGAGAGCATCTCGGCCAGAGTAGCTCTCATAGAGTCCGGGTGGGTCGCCTCATCCGCCCTCCCAAACGCATATCTTCGAGGCATCGTCTTCTTCTTCTTACCCTAATACACAACAATTCTCCTACAAAATAGAAACCCAAGTTTCACCCAACCAAAAAAGGGAGCAGAATTTGCTATAAAAGAGATGGTATTTCTAAGAGGAGGCAGATGGGTTCTTTGCATGGACGAGAAGTGGAGGAGGTGCAGGTTAAAATGGCCAAGTTTGAGGTTTGGACCCACTCGGGACACTTGTGAGCTGGTCGTGTAATGATTTGGACACGTACATGCCTATTGTGCATGCTTCTGTGTTCCAAATCAGACGATGTTTTTTCTCCTCGTATCTATCCAATACCATCTGTTGCTGATCATCAATTTCTCTTTGCTAGCTTTTCTTCCAAGTCAATTCCCACTTGATATGATCAATATAACCAGCCTACTGGGTCGGTGGTAAATGTTGTAGATAGGTTCAGAGGTCATTATCTATCTTTGTATCGATCGTGTAAGAGTCGAATACTATAAAAAAATTTAATGGAATATATATATATATATATATATATATATATATATATATATATATATGAAATATAATACTATCATCGAAATACATCGTATCCGATATCCAAAATTCTTCGTGAAGGTGTTTCTAGTTTATCATTGTGATGGCTATTATTAATGCTCGACAAAGAATTTAGTGTTTCAATATTGTGGTAGTCGGCCTGAATAAAATTTTCTCGAATAATTGACAAGAAACAAAAAAACACCTCGCCAGAGAAGAAATGCTTCGTCATTGATATGCTATACATGAAGATATGGCGCTACAAGTTTGAGATGTGATAGTCATTTTGTTATAAAAAAATATTCTAATAAGATGTAGTATTTTAATAACCTTATAAGTAACGATTTAACGTAATTCTAACATAAACATAATACTTTTTAGTATTTATGTATTAACTTATTCAAAAACTTAATTTTAATATTTTTGGAAAACAAAATATCAAATTCTCTAATAAATGATATTTTTCTTTGGTTCTAGTAGAATGATTTTACTACTTCGATATCGGATTATTAGTTAGCTGTAGTGAGGAGAAATTGGATAAGTGTTTTGTTGTTAAGCTTTTGGAAGTGAAAGTTTCCTTTCATTGATCATGTGTACATTACTGGTTTTGTGGACCAAACATGCAAAACCCACGAACTAAGTTCGGAAGAAAAATAAACCATAATTTGATTTGCGGTTACTTCTGATGTGTGACTACTTTCAGCTTTCAAGTAGTTAACAATAAAAAACTCTACTAACATATAGTTTCCAGGCCATTTTTTAGTGTTTTTTTTCTTCAAATTACTTGTATCTAAATACTTAATAGTAATATCAAACTAGAACAATTTTCTATTATTTGTAGCACTTAGCAAGTAGACCAACTATTTCATATTGAATATGGGTAAACTTTTAAGATTTGAGAATGCCCTATATTGAACCTTAGTAGAGAGAACGTTATCACCTCTTAGATCAATTTAATTTAAATCCAGATTAGTCGATTTACTAATTATTTAAATATTAGTGGTTTTAGACTAGAAGTATATCCGAAAATCTTAGAAAAAAGGACCAATCAGACTGCAATTACTCTAAACAGGATGCACGCTTTATCTTTGAAATCGACCCTGTGGACATGGGTCTGGATCCTTGCATCACACCTCTAGATCTAAATTATCAATTTGGGATCATATCAATATTTGACCCATTTTTTTGTCATTACTATAAATAGGAAAAGCTTTCCCTTGCAAAGATCAGCATAAAAATCCATGGAACTAAGACAGATCGTGCTTGAACCAGAAAAAATCGACGACAGTATCGTATCAGTGAAAATTAGCAGACAACTACGTTAAATCAGTAGTAAGCATCTGTAAGGATGCAACTATAAATATGTCTGTGCGTACTCTTAACGCCTGCTGTGCAATGTCTCGGACAGTCTTTCTCGCCAAGCTCAGTCCTTTGAGACGGAGTCTTTCTCCGAACTGTCGCCAGTGTCAAAATTGAATGGAAAGCAATTACCAGAAACTTGCTTGTCTACCGGACCTTGATTAGTTTAACGTCATAGACTAGCCATGCATCTGGGGGCACGTTGTTGCCATTCCCTTCACTTCCATAGCTGAAACAATGCAATAACGAATTCCATAAAGCAATGAAAAACACAGTGATGTAAAAATGAGCATCTCTTTCATGTAAGGAAGGTTGCATTACTAACCCCAATGATGGTGGGATAATTAGCCTTCTCCTGTCACCAACCCGCATGCCTGAGATCACAATGAAAACTAGATATCAGTGGCAAGTATTCTAAGTCCAGTACCAGGGGATAAAAGAACCGGTAATAATACCTTCAATTCCAACATCCAGTCCCTTAATGACTCTTTCCTTTCCTGCAGGAAGCAACAAAAATCGAAAGTGGGAAAAAGGTCCATAACTCGGAAGCTGGAGAGGTAACAGTATCAACATTACCTAGGCGAAACTTCAAAGCCTCCCCATCTGTGCTCAAATCCAATTGTTGTCCTTCCTCCTCTTTTACCTTGCCAGAGTAAAGGATAGTGACCTAGACAAAACAGGAAAAAGGAATTCTGAAATACACAACTTGAGGCATAAGTTTGCACCATATAAAACAAAGACATAGAAAACAACCTTGCAGTTACCATTGAGGTATTCATATCACCACAAAATACTGTGAGATATGCAAAGAAAAGAGCACACTATTTTATGCACATTAGCAAAAGTTACCTTCTTTCCGGGGACAGCCACTTCGCTATCCGGTTTCCCTGTCTCTACATAATCGATGATCAATCCATTTGACAAGGTTCTTATTTGAGATGGCCCCTTGTCAACATTACTGTGCTCTTTGGTTGCAATCGATGCCTTATTTTCATCAACGGTGTCCTGGATCTTCCTTCTTTTCTTCTTTTTCTTCTCTGAGCTGTTAACTTCAATAGTGTGCTCGGGATTGCCATTCAGTATCCTGTACATACGGCATAAGGTAGTCAGCATGCACTTACAAAACTATGTATCCAAATCTGGCACAATTGAACTGTGCATGCAAGATCATTTGAGGTGATAAGCAATCCAGTTTTACTGCCCTCTTCTCCTTTTTCTTCTCAACCTCCTTGGCTTCAGTGAGCGTTAAAGAACCATATAAACAGACTTGTGCTTGCACAAACTAGCTCTAATTTTAAAATCTCTCAAATGACCAAAGAAAGTACATGTTCCGAAAGCTAACATTCCAACTCATCTTTGTTCACACAATACTTATTACGCTCACTTGCTAATTCTTCACTTTTTTCTATTGGGTTCCAGAATACTATAGCCTATCCGAATACAGGACAACATAATTTATCAAGAAACAAATACCACCAAATCTAATGAGCCGATTGCTCAGAAATTAAAACTATAGCGTGAGCCAGCCAGGCTGAGCAAATACATATGGAAGTGATCAGACCAAAATATACTGACCCATTGCCGATGGCCTTCTTGGTTTCTCCACTTTGCAGCACGTCATGTGCCACTTCAATTTTAGCCATTGCTTCACCTTGCTGAGACTTATTCTCGCTCTTTTTCCTTTTTTTCTTCGACAATGACACATCAGCAGAGACTTTGTCATTTTTTTGAGGATAGACTTTGTCATCAGGAGGCAATTCAACTTCAGGTAAGTTATCTCCCCTGTTCAAAAGAGCAGTCAATGATTCCAATATTAACCTATTATATCCTTTCAAAAACTTTAGCATGCGCTTCATCATGCTGGGCCAAATAAGCAAATTCCTAACTGTCCATTAGTCTCAGAAAAAACACCATGAACATCAAACACAATGCAACCTAAATCAGCTGACTGAAATAGAGGAGTTAGAATGCAGCACATACTTATCATTTGGATTGCCCTGATCTTCTTCATTTACACCTGGATTTGGGTCTAGCTTCTCGGTAACTGTTGCACCATGAACAGCTCTGGGAGAATTATGTTCTGGACCATCCTTGCCCTCAGATGCCAATGGCTTCTCCTCCTTAGGTACCTGCTTGGTTTTTAGTTCCAGCTCTGTACCATTTTCCAAACTCTCTGTATCCTTATCATCCTGCCTGCATAATTGCAGGAAGTTATCATAATTTAGAAAGACTAAAAAATTTGCCGCAGAATGGAAGGTTATCCAAAATAAAGGATAAATGATTCCATAAGATAATTCTAGACAAGATTCTGTAGGTCGCAATTTGTTTTTCTCTGTGCTACTGGAGATCAAATGGCTCACTTATTGTGCCACCAACAAAATCTAGGCATTAATTGCTCACATGAAAAACAGTTCTCAGCAAACCAATTAGTAAATACAAAAACGTGGAAGAAAACACCCACTTACACATCCACAGTGGCAACACAATTGGCGTCCTCTTTCAAATCAGCCTTAGTTGTATCCGATAATCTTTGGCTGGATGCTTTGTCATCATACGCTCTTACGCCATTCTCAATGGGTTTGGCTTTGAAAAGGGATGAGATAGGGCACTTATCATCATTGTCACTATCAGATAAGATGGCACGGGCACCACGTTTTACAAAAGTTTGTTGCACCCCACTGTCATCTGAATCTCTAAGTTGATATTTTTTCTTCAAACGCTTACGAGTCAACTTCCGATTCTTAACCTTCACATCCTCCATCGTGTATTCTAAATCACCAAGGAAATGAAATGTTCAATATCAAAACATGACATAAAACATAGAGGGGGTGAGGGGGTATGGAGGTGCTCCTGAGAATTTTCCAGGGTGAGCATTAAGATCCCAGAGTTTTCAAGACTCAAAATGCTAACGATGACTAATAAAATAACCAGGGGAGCTTGTGTGCTGTATGTATACCACGAAACGGTGAACTAGAACTAGAATATCTCCAAGCCTCAGATCAAATGAGAAATCATAAACTTTCTTCAACCAACCACATGTACCCTTATGAATTGATAAAAAAATGCATTAGCAAAACGCATGATTGGCGCAGAAAAGTGGCTGTAACCAACTGGTCCATGGAATTCTAAAAGTCATTTTTTGTAATAATTGAGCAACACTGATCACATGAATATCTCAATCTCTGGATAAAGGCCTTTCAATTATGAACATACAGAACTCATCTTCCATAACCAATAAGACATAATGAGTCAAAACACGCAAAATTGTATAAATAAAATGCAGCCTCGAGATCATTTAATCAAGAGCCATGATAATCCATTGAGATGATGAGTAGTACCTTCATCACTAGAAACAGCAGATGGTGAAAAGACTTCAGGATCACCATCGTCGATAAAGCTGTCATCGTACTCGTCCTCCTCGCTACCCTCAACAGACTGCTCAGCCTCGCTATCCGCTAAATCCTCGCCAGGCGGTTCTCTATTCAAACCAATTAAGGAGAAAAACAATATAGAGCAAAAATCCCTAAGGCTAATCACCAAACTTAATTAAACTAAAAACCTCAAAATGATACGGATCACCAGACGACCGGAAGTAGTAGCCGGAGAGGTGAACGCTGCGAGGTCCCACGACAGAGAAGACAACATCATCGTCCTCCTCGAACTCCACATTGACCGGACAAGAGATCACCTTCTCCCATGACAGGGCGCAGAGGTACACAGGACTCTTATCTCCAACGTTACACTGCACGAAGACGACGCCGTTCGCATCCTTCCCGGCCCCCGCCCCTAGCGTGGCCTGAGACACGTGGAGCCTCCCCCTGACATTGTTCCCGGAGGCGTGGGTGTACGGTCTCCCCGGCTTCACCTGTACCCCTGCAATTTAAAACAAAATAAATAAAAGAGTTCAGCTGAGCAGTTGCACGAGGGTAAAACGGTAATTACTGGGGATTGTTTCGAAGGTACGGACCCCAGAAAGCCATCGCGAAAGGGGGGAAGAGGGAGAAGAAAAGGCGGAGAGAGAGAATCTGTTTTGGATTTTGGAAGTAATTAATTTTGAGTTTAGGGAGTTCTTAAACCCTAGTAGGTCGGGGTTTAGGGTTTTAGCTGAGGAGGAGAAACGATGGCGTATCTGTCTTTTAGAATTTAAGGCGGCAAAGTCTCGCTCTTGGCTGCAAAACTTTTCTAGCGTAATTTAATGAGTAAAATAAAAACGGGTCATTTTTCTTTTTTTTTTTGAGAGATTGGTGATTTCAATTTTTTGTAATGGAAAAAATCTTGATTTAAAATGGGACAAAGCCAAAATAATCTAATGTCCTAAAATTTATGAATTATTGCATAAATTAATAATTAATTCATAAAAAATGTCGCTATTCACTTGAAGTTAAACCCGGGTGAGACATGGTGTTTTGTTTTTACTGGATTCTCACCTTTTTTATTCGTAATATGAAAAAATCACAGTAAACTCTTAGCTTGTGCATATTCGTAAAATTTGATTTAAAAATTTTCTTAACATAATTTAAATTATGTATTACTTGGACTGATTCTTATTGGTCTGGAGCATGGACCAACTTAGCTACTCCATTGTTTGTTGTCGTTGTTCTCGAATTGGGCTTAAGGTTGGGCTTCGGCCAAGTCCACTGACCAAACCACAAATGACAAATCCCCATCTTTCTACTTTGGCCCAAAACTTCTTTACTTTATTTTTAATTCAAATTCGAGTAATATAAAATTACTAGCATATATATATATATATATTTTTTTTCTTTTTTCTGACTCCTAAATGTCAAACTCGATACTTACAAATTTTGTATTATGTAGCCACCAATTTTTCTAATACAGTATTTACTTGCAAAACATGCAACTTTATTTTCACTCTGAACCCATATTTCGATCAAATTCAATTCACTTGCTTTTGAATCCCCGTGTTTCCTCATACGAAACATACCACCGGACAGAAAGACACTATCTGGTCTTGTTTAGTGGCTCCATAATTGGAATTATTGATCTCCTAGACTCATTTTAATTTTTACCAACATTATTACCCCGATCCAAATTTCATTCGGGTGTGAACTTTGAAGAGTGTAAAAGCTTCTCCTATTAATTATTTAATATTATATATTTCTAATAATTCAAACTTGAATATTTAACTTAAAATAACGGTGTTGTCAATTAATTTATATGTTTATTGGTGTATGGAGTTCTTTGTTAACCAACAAGTGTTTAAATCATCTTATGAATGAATCATATTTTAACCAAATTTTAAATTCGAGTCACTGAAAATATATTGTCGTTAAATTTTGATGAGAGAATTTTCACTTCTAAAAAAATTTATCTGTACCATGTGATATAAAAAACATGTTATAGTTTATCATCTTGAGCTCTCAACCTACCAAATATTGTGTGTCTCCATGTTTGAATCCTTGATTAATGGTATCAATTGGGCCATCTCGTGCTTACTTTTCAACCGCAATTAAGAAAAACGGCGAGTCAAAAAGGTTTTTAGCTAAGGACTGGTTGATTTGTTGGCCATTAAGCAAACCTGAACGACCACGAAAATTACATGTGGAGTTGTGCCCTTTCCTGGTTGATTATTGCCTACATGTTTATCTTTACAGAATCAGTTATCATTACATCATATTTCTTATCGGGATATTTTTTTCCTACACTTTTTTCCTTACGGGTCTAATTGAGCTATGATTTTGACAAAGCGGTGGTAAATTATTTTGTTGACATAGTATAAGAATATCATACTAACTAAATTGTATACATCATAGTTTTTAATTAAATTTACTTTAAGAAAAAGAGCGTCAATCTCATTTACAAAATTAGAAGTCAAAAATTAATTTATATCCATAGCTGTTTTTCTATAATGAAAATTAATACTAACTAAAGTTCTCTAAAATGTTTGGCACCATTCTCCACCACATTGAGGATACTCCAAGTCATTTACAGATAAAAAAACACAACTTTGGCCCGGCAGGAAATTAATGTCTAATTGGTTTTATGGCTTCATAATATTTATCTTGCGACACAAGCAATCCAACTGTCGAGGATAATAAAAATAATAAACCTAGAGGGTACAGCTGTTAAATTAACATTTATTCGTGGCGAATATAGTGGGGAGGGAAAATAAGAAATTATGAAGTGGAATATGGTTATCCAATTTATATTTTTTTTATATCATGTAGTATCCATATGTTCATTATATTATCTGATGGAGGTTTGAGTCAAATAAAAAAAATGTATGACAAATTTGTTCTATCAAATATTTAACATTGTTGTACTTCTAATTACTCAAACTCAGATAATTTTTAATTAAAGTATAATTTTCTTTCTAATTAATTAATTAGCAAGAAAATTATAAGTGTCACTCAACGTGTGGGCCATTGTCAGAGTCAACTATTCGTGTCCGATGATAATTTTATGATGCTTTCAATTATTATATATGTTTTTTTAAAGAGCAGTATATTACTCCTTAAAATTGACTCTAAAAGTACATACAATCAGATATTTATATCACTAATGGAGCTAGATAAAAAATTGGTTTAAAATTATTTAGAATCAATATCCATAAATGTTTCAGTTTTTATATTCACTACTGGTTAAGTGAAAATCAATAACTTAACAAACGACAATATAAGAAAATAAAAATTTTGAAATTTTGATTTAACTAACGTCGGCCTATGACTTTTGTAGTAATCTCCTTGTATTAAATAATATGATATATAATCTGACATCGAATCAAATTATAGAAGATACAACATTATTTTTATAGAATTTATATATAATTGTATATTCATAATTAGAACTCAAACTTAAAGTACGCGATTAGATGTACCCATTAATAAATTTTATCCTTAAAAAATAAATTTCATATTATAATGTACATTCCCACACACATACATATGTACCCTGGAACGAAAATCTGAGTGAAGTAATATAAGTTTGTTTGTTGGCGCCATTTCTTAATTCCTTTGACCACTTTAAGCAATTATTTATTAATTTCTTGATAAGTTGATAACACGCATTATTGGTACTCGATAAACATTTGTTCTGTGACAACGCGGGTTGATGGCTTCTTATTAGCCCCACACACATATTGTTTTTGTTGTTGTTGATATCTCAAATATTTTGATACATAGTAATTTAGATTCGAATTATATTTTTTTTTAGAAAGTAAAAAGTTTTTTAATAAATATTTTGCAATGATGCTTTCCACGGACTCCAAACTTTTTTTTTATATCTTTTTAGTATAAGACTTCCTACTTGATTTAAGTGTTTTCCGTCACTTATGACCATATAATTGTGTATAAATATATACCACTTCATCCTGGTTCTAGGAATATCAATTCATAATCCGACTAAAAAATAACTTCAAAATTATGGGAGAAATCTATCTGTCATTAATCTTATGGCCATTGATGATCCCTACACTAGTACTCATCATCCTCATCGTTTCTCTAGCCCAGATTGGATGGAAGAGTAAGAAGAAGATGAAGAAAATGGCCGATGAGAAGAGAAGGTACAAAATGCCACCCGGAAGGAGAGGATGGCCTTTGGTTGGAGATACCTTCAACTGGTTAAATGCTGTTGTTGGTTCTCATCCACCTCGGTTTGTTCATCAACAAGCCAAACGGTACTTCGTCAGACATGCATCTTATCCCTACGAAATTACTATATAGTTAATTATAATTGTAAGTGTGATAAACTTGTTTATAAGTGTCAAAACTTTATCAACTCATTGATTTAGTGAACCATTTTTGTTAAGTCAATATTTTTACGAAATTAGTCTTTGTTTGAAGGGATGTATGGTGAACTTGATAATAATTTTTAAAATTATCAACCCTATTTGAATTAATTATGAAGAATCTTGTTAAAACGATAGCCCTTACCATATTACTAATATTTAGTTGGTTTGATATATCTAACATGTAAGAAAATTATTTTATCTTAATTAAAAGGTCTCCAATGATGCAAGCAGATAAAATGAACTTGCTTGATTAATTTGTTTTCTGGAAAGTTGCACATATATTAATAAATGGAACCAACTAGTAGTTAAGAAGCAAGGAGCACTATATAAACATTACAAGTGGAATAGGAAATTGCTTAGTGATAACATTATTAGTGGAAATGTGATCTTCTTCTTGTGGAATGAAAAATTTGATCTTGAAGAGAATCATGGGGATCGGTTGTGACTTCGTCATCAGTTTTAAAAACGCACAGCGACATAATATATCTTAATCACTTGTTATTTTTGGTGTTTATTTTTTGAATAAAAAAAATGTTAATTGTTTATTATCAAAGTGACTAAAATATGACATGTTTGGACAGGTTTGGGAAGATATTCACCTGCAACTTGTTCGGGAGACGTTCGGTGGTGTCGGTCGATCCAGCATTCAACCGGTTCATAATGCAGAACGAAGGGAAGCTGTTCCAATCCAGCTATCCGAAATCGTTCAGGGACTTGGTCGGAAGAAATGGGATCATCACCGTTCATGGAGACCAACAACGGAAGCTCCACGCAGTCGCTTCCAACATGATGCGCCTAGACAAGCTCGGTGCCCGTTTCATGGCTGACATCCAACTGGTCATGGCTCGGGTGCTGTCCGGTTTCGGCGACGGCCAGGTTGTTCATCTCCAGGACGTCTGCAGAAAGGCAAGCACATTTTTTTCGAGATTGCTAGATCGTTAATTACTACGTGAATTTGTTTACAAGAGTTAAAAATCATCACATAATTTTCATGAATTTTGTTTGAAATGACGTATTGAGATTATTGTCGCTAACTATGATTATAGTTGATTTATTTTTAAGTGTGAAAATCATCAATTCATTATTGCAAATATTCTGATCGGATATAAATTCTAACGAAAGTTACATCTATCATATTTACATTGTATCTCATTACTCTCGTACTGACTTTCGTTTCATTACATATTTTTCAAAAATAAATGCAATACCTAATTACAAAGTTAAACGCATGATCCCCTTAAAAGTAAAACAATGCCTATGCCATTAAGCCAGAGTCTTGTTGGCGTTTCATCACATATTTTGTTTATACTTGTATGTTTAGGTGGCTATCAACCTTATGGTGAACCAGCTGCTTGGGGGTTCAAGCGAAACAGAGGTAAACGACATGGCTACATCGTTCTCGGACTTTGCGGATGGCTGCCTCTCTGTTCCAATCAATCTGCCAGGTTTCGCTTACCACACTTCCATGAAGGTATATAAATATATATACACGCTACCATATGTTTTATAACCTGTCCTATCATAAAATATTCGGACCGAACTTTGATTAAATGCTGACATGTTCAGGCAAGGGAGCGAATTATAAGCAAGATTAATGAGACTATAGACAAGCACAGAAGTGGAAGAGCCCGCGAAGGTAGCAACGGCGTGGTTGGGAGGCTATTGGACGAGGAGAGCTTGTCCGATGATGTGTTGGCTGATTTCATTATAAATCTTCTTTTTGCCGGGAACGAAACCACCGCCAAAACCATGCTATTTGCTGTCTATTTCCTCACTCACTGTCCTACCGCCTTGAAGCAATTACTAGTAAGAAATGCCTCTTCTTTTAGAAACGTATTTTCTAGGTCCGAATTTATTGAGATTATCATGTTGCAATTGTAAAAAAATTTCGACTTTAGAAAATTCATCTAATTGAGGTCTCAAGTTTTAGATTGAATATGAAAATCTTAACAGAGTATTATAACAAATTTTTCTTATGTCTATTATTGTTTACACATGATTTCTGGTGTACTGCATTTTAAGAGTGTGCGTTGAGATTACTAGGATGGTAATTGACAGAGTAATAATTTCACATATTCACTAATATTTCTGTCTTTAATATTTTTTGCGAAATCTTTTTTTATCCGGAAAGGAAGAGCATGACAGCTTGAGGAGCAACTCTAAAGGAAATGGAATGCTTACATGGCAAGATTATAAGTCGATGACATTCACCCAATGCGTAAGCGGCTGTTTTTTATTTTGTGTTATTCAAAGTATAACACCGAGTTAAGAACTACTCTTATAATGACATTTTTTAAGTATCCATTGGCAGATCTAGTTTATTATTATTATTTTTTTTTAATTGATGTGTAATGCAGGTGATTGACGAAACACTTCGACTGGGTGGCATTGCAATCTGGTTAATGAGGGAAGCAAAAGAAGATGTCATCTACCAAGGTAGTATTTTATCAAAATTTAACGAAGATGGCGTTTTAATTAATAATGATATATGCGGTAAAAGTTTTGGATAGCAACTAGTTCATAATTGCGTATTTATTAGATTATATATTTTTAGTTTAGAACTACACGGCGTCTAGATGGTGTCAAAGCCAATTAATAATGAGTTGGGAGCATTTGTCCCACTCAAATTTCAATTTCAGTTAAATATAGTCTAATTATTTTTTCATTTTGTTCCCAACTAAACAATGAAAATTGTTCTCACTAGATTTGTAGTATCACAATTTCTTTTGTATAATTAAACTTTATGGTTTAACATGAACTTCAGTTAATTCATCTTTTGTCATTAAGTAAAATGTTATTTGCATTCTTATTTATGTTTTTTTAAAATAATAATTATATATACTTACCCATGCTAGGCAACTATCCAGACATTTTTTCCAACCAAATTGTTTGGGCCTTCTACCAGTTTGTTTTTTGAATTGTTTCATTTCCTGCTGAAATATTCAACAACTTGTAATTGGAAATGCTAATCACGTTGGTTGCTTTGCTTCTGCAGATTATTATATTCCCAAAGGGAGCTTCGTGGTTCCGTTTCTATCTGCAGTCCATTTGGACGAAAACGTTTACCAAGCTGCTCTCAAGTTCAATCCATGGAGGTGGATGGACCCCAAGAATCAAGTAAGTTTCTTGTTTTTCTAACGATCAATCTATATCATGTCACCAACAAATACTTAGATTAATTGACGAAAGTATTAATCTAACTTAACCAAAAATGTTAAATATTTTGTCACAATTCAAAATTTTCACTCAATTCAACATTCGATTAGTCATTAGTTTTAATATATGCGGTAAAAAATAACACAATAAGTATCAAGTGGACCAAAAACATACACCAATTGTTTGGATATAACATGAATGATCTTACCCCATTTTCACATATTATGTGGCATATCGGTTTATACATTTATATGTATATCCATTTTGTTTATTTTTTCTGATTATATATATTTTAAATGGTGAAGGAGAAGAGAAATTGGCGAAGTAGCCCATTCTACTCACCATTTGGAGGAGGTGCTCGTTTCTGCCCGGGTGCAGAGTTGGCTCGCCTCCAAATTGCTCTCTTCCTCCACTATTTCCTCTCAACTTACCGGTAAAACCTTCTCTTAGTATCCCACTAAATACTATTTTGTTTGTTTGGTACGAAAAATATTTTCATACTTTGCAATTTAGAATTAGAATCTCACAATAAATAAATAAACTGGTGTCGTTGAACTTAATAATATCATCTAGTCAATTATAATAATTAAGGTGGTAACAAAACATGTCATTTATTGGTTGAGCAGCTGGACACAAGTTAAGGGAGACAGGATGTCCTTCTTCCCGTCCGCACGATTAGTCAACGGTTTCCAAATTCGCCTGAATCAACGGCAGAGGGTAGGGAGCGGCTCCAACAATTTTGACTGATTTTGGAAATCCACTCCCGTGCGGAAAGCAACATCAACAATCTCGCTAATTTTATGTTTGTACAGTTTAATTTCACATGCTGTAAATTTTTTTTAGTGGTTTCAAGGTGGTTGTACTTTGATTTAACTACTTATTCAGTATTAATTGAAGTCATAAATTTTGTTTCTGAATTTTGAATTATTTAAACATATTTGCATTTACGTCGCACGAATAATACATTACTAGTTTGCACCGAAAGAAAGATATGGGATTGGACTTGTCAGTCCATTCATAAACATTCAAACACAACCAATATTGATTCGAACTCTAATTCATATGTATCTAAATAATTGGAGCGGTTGGCAAACGCCAATCTTGGTACATGAAACCCATGGAGGCAAAAGCCTATCGGGCTGACAATTACCAGATTTAAAAAAAAAACTAATTTAATTATCTTAATTCTTCTTCATCATCTTCGAATTTTCGATTTCATTAGAATTTTAAGTGCGACGCATGGATATAGATATTGCGGGAAGGGTAGTAGGGGAGACAACCAATCTCTCCAAATGCCAAAGCTGAAGGAAATTCGCATCCATATGTTCTCGTAATTAAATTATTTTTGTTAATTAATTAACTTGATGTTAGGACTAATTTAGATGAATATTTGATTATTGTTTTTGTGATTATTATTGGCAAATAAGAGGTCGGGGAAAAGGAAAGACATAATCAACGACGAGGACGTCACTTTCCATCGCATGCTTGCCAAGGTTGGCCCTTCGCCTTTTCAATTTTTACCAATGTTTTCAAAATCGGATCAGAGAGCCCCCGAACTCTTCAAAATATTTGGTCTAATAGTTCCAACTATCCGAATCATCAGTCTAGTCGATGGACTAGATGTATTTAAATCATTTCAAACCAATAAAATTTCCAAACATGCGTCCCACATTCCAATGTGGTTGAACATGACTGTACTTTTTCCTTTTTTGCTATCTCTTTTTTTTTTATGAAAAACCACTAAATTCTCTCCTCTTTATTGGTCCCTGACTTTCATTTTCAAGTTTATGTCTCTTCCATTTTTCCATCTCTAACCATATTTATTAGCATCTCTTTCTTTTCCCCAATAACTAAACAAAATCAACCCAAAAGAACTTTAATCCTCTTTCCTTGTGTTGGGCTTTGGGCCAAGATTGCATTCATCATTGTGTAAATCTGGGTTCGGGCCCATTAGGTCCAAGTCCGTGAGCCTGGTCAGCATACCGGATCCAGCTGACTAGGCGCTGACGTAAGCGCTGATATCATTACCACGTGGGATGCATGCACGCTAGCAGCCCGTATGGCTGCCATGTGGCGGACATGCGTGTCTGCTGCCCATGTGGCAGGCATGTGCGTCCCTTCTGCCATGTGGCACGTGGCAACTGCCTCCGCCGGATTTTTTCCTATACATAGGGATTTTGCCAGGACTGAAATGTAACTTTTTCACTCAGAATAGAAAATATCAGTTTAGTAATGAGCTTTTCTTTAGATTTTCATAAAAGGGTAATCGTGAAAATCTTGTTACTCATCCATCGGTTTGTGATCGTAACACGACTGGTAACTCATGGTAACCGACCCGATCCTGTGAACATACTCGCTACAACAAGTACGTACAGTTTAATTAACGTATTAATCATTTAATTAAATAGAATTAAGACATAATTAATTAATAATTACAAACTTAAAACAAACACTTTGTAACCCTTAAACTATGCCTAATCTTTCCAATTGCTTTTGCTCTCCTAAGTTGTTGAAATCTTTTTTAATAGTTGTTTAGAATGGTTGTTGAAGTAGTGGCCTATTTTCTTATTTCCATCTTCTTTAATTCTTTCCATGTTGAGATTTGGTCCATAGAGGAGCGGAAGAGTTAAATGGCCGGGTGATTCAATGAGTAATTACTCCTTCTCAGTAAAAAAAAAACAGTGAGTAATTAATTACTAATAGTTAGGCAGGGGGTATTTAAGGGAAAAAAAAATTTGAAAAGCAGATACTACCTACCCAACTCACCTACCACCTTACCATCTCTTATCATCAACTCTCTCTCGTATCCATGGCAATTCCACCGAACTCCATCTGCTTCATTCCCATTTCCACATTTCAGGAGCCTGGCTATCATCTCCACAATGTCATCCTCCACCAAACACCCCCATGTCATCACTTGCAAAGGTACGACCCTCGAACTCTACTCGAGTGGTAAAAGAGTGGATCGACAATCATTCGAGTTTGAATTCTATGTCCGGGTTTCGAATCACGAAGAACACGTATAATTGTAAAAGAAAACTAATATGTTCTTTGACTATATCCTCAGCTGAAGTGAACTAAGCTGATCTTACACTCTTGTGCTTGTTTGACTTGTATTGTGTCGGAATTTTCTACGTAAATCTCGTGTGTTGTGTGTTCTCAGTTCGATCTAATTTCCGATTGTACTGGAAAAAACTATAGCTGCAGTGGCATGGGAAACAGGGAAGGAGCTGGTGATAGAGGAAGTGGAAGTGGGGCCTCCTCAGCCTCAGGAGATTCGGGTCAAGGTTGTCTCCACTTCTCTCTGTCGTAGTGATCTCACTGCTTGGGAATCTCATGTAAGCCATCCAGTTTTTCCACAATTTTCTCTCTTTTACCATTGCTTCCTCATGGTTTGGAGTGCGATTCGGACAAGTGTTTGTTGTCTACGATGTTCGGGGTCACACGATCAACCCAATGTATGACACGTTGGAATCTCCATATGTAACCAAAATGTTAAGACAAAGATCATTCTTTTGGTGACTGATTGAAGTTGTTTGTTTGTACAGGCTATATTTCCTCGGATATTTGGGCATGAAGCTTCAGGGTACTATTCTCTGCACCTATTTGGATGTTCCTAGTAGATGCCTGTACTATGCAGTTTGGAGTTTAGACCAAACTAATAGATATGACAACTTGTAGATGTAGATGCTGGAATTAAGATTGCTTATCCTTTTGGTCGAAATGAATGCAGGATCGTTGAGAGTGTTGGTGAAGGAGTGACGGAATTCGAAGAGGGAGATCATGTGCTGACCGTGTTTACTGGAGAATGCAAGACGTGCAGACAGTGCACGTCGGGGAGAAGCAACGTCTGCCAAGTACTGGGTCTGGAAAGGAGAGGCTTAATGCATAGTGATCAGAAGACCCGATTTTCGATCAAGGGGAAACCGGTCTATCACTTCTGCGCTGTTTCGAGTTTCAGCGAGTACACCGTTGTGCACTCTGGATGTGCTGTTAAAGTCGCCTCAAGTGCGCCTCTCGACAAAATTTGCCTTCTCAGTTGCGGAGTGGCTGCAGGTAATCGAAAATCTTCAGGCAGCAATATGATGTCCCAAATCTGTTTTCCTTTAAGGCCTTATAAATTGATGAAAGTTCGGAATATAGGTTTGGGCGCCGCTTGGAACGTTGCTGATATATCGAAAGGATCGACTGTGGTGATTTTCGGCCTCGGAACTGTTGGCCTTTCCGTAAGTTCCTGCTCTGTAATTTGCTTTCAAGAGAAACTTGCATAGCATCTCTACTGTAACATGGTTCTGAATCGCTGGTTAGGTTGCACAAGGAGCTAAACTTAGAGGCGCATCACAAGTAATCGGTGTAGACACTAACCCGGAAAAATGTGTAAAAGGTCTGCAATTCTCACAGAAAACTTAAAAATCCAGTGCTTTTTTAGCCTCTTTGGGAACCGTCTTTAACGGCTCTTCAGTAATGTTGCAGCCAAGGCTTTTGGAGTGACCGAGTTTATCAACCCGAATGAATGTTCGGAACCTATCCAACAGGTAGTCCCCCAAGTGAACAATAACAAACGCCGTTGTTGAAGTTTCTAATAGAGAAGCAGGTTATGACGAATCAAATGTTGCAGGTCATCAAGCGGATCACTAACGGAGGAGCGGATTACTCTTTTGAATGTATAGGCGACACCGGAATGGTTACAACTGCGTTGCAATCATGCTGTGACGTAATATACTCTCGTTGTCATCAACATCTCCCGTTTATCTATATTCTAAAACAAAGTCACCTCGGATCACACTGAGCCGGAATTTTCCATCCATTTCCGTGCAGGGATGGGGAGTAACAGTGAGTCTTGGTGTACCGAAGGCGAAACCAGAAGTGTCTGCACACTATGGACTACTACTTACGGGGAGAACACTGAAAGGAACTATGTTTGGAGGATGGAGGCCCAAGACTGACCTCCCTTCATTAGTAGACATGTACATGAACAAGGTTAGGAACTGCAGATAACTTATCACACAAACATACCGTCTGCTAAATTCGACGTATCTGCTATCTGTCGACCAATCTGTTATGTCGAAATGGCGCATTTCCGAGTAGGATGAACTGCAACTGAAGCTTTGTTGTTCGAAATTCGGTGCAGGAAATCGACGTAGACAGCTTTATAACACATAATCTGCCATTCAAGGACATCAACGAAGCGTTCAACCTCATGAGGGAAGGGAAATGCTTACGCTGTGTCATCCACATGCCAAATTAGGCTCATCCAACGCAATGGAAGAAGTTCTTACATCGAACCGATTCATGTCCTCTCTGTGGTTTAATGCTCGATATTCATGTAAATCTGGGAATCGATGTGGAAATCTCAACACAAAGGTTCAGTGAACCCGGTTTTTTTCCTTCGTATTTTCCCTAATTATAACATATTTTTGTTGCAATTGGGGTGAATTTGAGACAGGCAATACAAGTTGTAGCGTGGTCTCGAGAAAAGAACAACGTCATTTCTTTGACATTATTTTTTTTTCCAAAGAATTTTGTCCTATTAAAATTTTAAAGAAATCGACGATCGTGAAATTATGATTTTTTTTATTTATATATTACAATAAAATTTACATTAAAAATACGATAATTTGTTAATTGGTAGACACAAATATATAATACTTTAAAAAAAAGCAAATTGCCCTCAGCTCCATGTCCTTTGCTAAAATCACTATTTTCGTCCCTGCTGTTTCAAAAAAGATACTTCTGTCCTCCTACTTTGCTTTTATTGTACTTTAAAGTCCCTGGCTGATGTCATCATTTATTTTATTTAAAAAATGACCATTATACCCTTCCATAAAAAAACACACTCCACCGTCATTCCTCGCCGGAACCCTCACCCTCTGCTTACTACTCGATGAAGAAGGTCGTCTCCTCCATGTGCGGCGACTTCCAGTCCACACTCGATGAAGAAGGTCGTTTCCTCCTCGCGAACTTCTCCGTCTACTCCATGGACAGCCACATGGCAGCCATCGCACCACCTCCACTAACCGCTGAGGTCCAGATTGCCACCGAGACGAAGTACTTCGACTCCTCCTCCCCCTCCGCAAGGCTCACCATCTCGTTAGACGGTTCGAACGTGGCATTCTTCAGCGGAGATGGTAGTCGGGGAGGAAGTTCTCAGCCATTGGCGAGCGGGACCGAAGGGGACAGCGTCAGCGCGACAGAATCCTGGTCGACAATGGCTCGGGAGGACGAGGAGGCAAGCGAGGCGCGACTGTGGGATGAGATCATGAACGAGGCGAGGAGGATGGAGGCTTCAGCGAGGGGTGTGCTTTGTGAAGCGGTTCGTCTCGCCAGTAACCGGCTGGAGAAGAAGGATGGCCGGAGAAGAAGACCTAGTAATTTCTTTAATTTTTAAGGGTAAAGAAGTAATTTCAATAATTAAAAATAAAGTAAAATAAATGATGACATCAGCCAGAAACCTCAGAGTGATAAAAAAGCAAAGGTGAGGGACTAAAGTCTTTTTCGAAACAGGAAGGAAGAAAATAATGATTTTAGCAAAGGACATGGACCTGAAGACAATTTGCTCTTAAAAAAATTTAACGGACTACAAAATATCTATTTCAATAACAATTAGTTAAAGGTATTGAACCCGAAAAATAAATGTCCTTCGGACTAAAACAAAGCCTCAAAACTTCTTCAAAGCTACTAATCCTTTGCGAAGCTACTTTAAGCTGCGAAGCCTAATTCCTATTGGTGCGGGTTAGGGTTTCTATCTAGAGCTAGGGATATGGGAACGGAGGATGATACCCTCGAGCAGGCGGCGGCGGCGCGCGCGGAACGGCTTCGAGCTCTCAAAGCTGCTGCCGGGGAGAGCGCTCCCGACCAAGAGGACGCCGATAAAGACGAGCAAGACGAGTGAGTTCTCCCTTTTTCTCGACGCCCTCTGCGAGTATACTGTGTTTCTTGCGATTCTAATTCCAGATTTAGGGTTTATTCGTGGTTTGGGATACAGAGGATTGGCGTGCTCGGATGATTATTTAGGGTTTACTCGCGGCGTGTTATATTGAATGTGTGTTCCGGGAAGTTTTCGTGTTGCACCCCTCTCGTATTGAATCCGCGTCCTCCCGTTTGAGATTTGTGCCTGAAGATTATGACGCACGCGCTTGTTCATGTTCTTGTTGAGAGCTGTTGGAGCGTGATTTGTTCCTTTCGGATGCTACAATGCTTCTGCTGAGTTTCTGTTGATTCTTCTTTCAGTGTTCCTAGCATGAAGTTCCGGAATTATGTTCCTCAGGACAAGGAACTCCACGCAGTCAGGGTTGCACCGCCAGAGATACCGAAGTTTGTAGATCCGGTTGTATCTGCTCCTGCGCCGACCGACAAGACAGAGGTACTTCCCACGTCAACTATGTAATTGGTGGTCTTTCATTAGAGACGATGCATCTGTTTCTCAATCTTGTAACGCTATGATTGAAATCTGTGTTTAGGATCCATTTTTGAACATTGCGCCAAAGAAGCCTAACTGGGACTTGCGAAGAGATGTGCAGAAGAAGTTAGATAAGCTAGAAAGACGCACACAGAAGGCTTTATTTAAGATCATGGGTAAGTGTTTATTCTTTTGAAGAATCATCTGCATCATTCTCCAGTTCCATTTTTTGGCTTCTTGATCTTTATCACTGTATCTTATTAATGATTTCATTGCCTTCTGCTGCTGTTGTATATTAGCTTCACGTCTAATAGCTAAACTCCAGAATCACAGCATTTTGAATTTGCCTCCTTGCAAGCATATATCTTCCTTATTACAAGTAATTTACAGTTGTGTCTAGCGAACTATGAGCCTAAACCATCCAATGCTCAATGCTAAAAAGTTCGAGACTTTGTTTGTCTTGCTTTCGATGGGGCTCCTAGTCACTACTGTTTAACTATCTGAACCTGTTTCTTACCATTCCTTCGTATCAAAATATTGTCTTTTCTTGCAGAGCAACAAGAGAAGGAAAAACTGTTGTCCGAGGTGGGTGAAGCTGTTGCCGAAGAGTAGAGTCGTTATCGTGCAAGACCTGCCTGACAACATTGTTTGAAATATCGTTGTCCTAGGCTTTTTAAAGAGAGAAAATATGTAGATTAGTGAGCTTGTGTAAGGATTCCACCTGAACTGCAATTGCAAATGGATACCATAAGACTGGTACCTGACGTTAAGAAATTATTGATGACTTCATTCAATCGTTAATGGTACACACCAACATTAATTGTTATACATGAATTATCCTCGCGGGCAGACTATAATAATAGTATCTAAAAACACTACGACATTTAATGCCTAATGTGCTCCACAATGCACTTCTGCCCATTGTTGCAGTTAAGGCACAAAGTCAGCTGACGGAGCCAATCGTTAACAATGACATATATGCTGAACCAACTTCGGGCTAGCTGGGTTGGTCGTAAGTCACCCACAATCTCACATTCACAGACCCAATCTTAGGTCCAGATTGAAGCCATCTTCCACTGGGGCAGGCATATTGAGGTCCAGGCCACGAGAATCAGACAAAAAGGCAGTGGTAGCCCTCATGAACTGGTTCACAATGGGCAATGGGCCACCCCCTTCCCCAGTTCTTTCCCAGTGGCACCTCATATGCCCACCTAGTGCCTGCCCACTTGAGAACATCTTGAAGCAGACACCACACTGGTGACCCAAAGCCACCATCAACAACTTGCCATTCCCCTCATCCAAGCTCTCCTTCCCGTTGGTGCTCATGCCAGCGCTGCTGCTTCGACTGCCGCTAGCATGATCTGTGCTGTTTATGGTGCAACCATGATCACAGTCGCTCCTTGTGATAGCGAAACATCCCTTGACATTCTTGTGGCTAGCCCTGTGACCCCCGAGCGCCTGATGCGAACCAAACACCTTCTTGCAACTCGAACACTCGAAACGACTGGCTGCCTCATCTTGCTGCTCATGCCCCACCTCGTGGGCATGATTATGAAGAGCTGCATCTGAACTTTCAACTCCACCACCGTTAAGAAGTTCACCACTGGCCAAAATCAACAAAGAAGTAGCAACCTCGTACTCCTCTGCTTGACTCGTCTGAACGACTTCCTCCTCGCCACACAAGTAGTAGTGTTCCTTTTCCTGCTGAATTGCAGATGAAGAAGCAGCAGCAGAATCAGGTACATTGGTGGGCATGCGGCGATGGCTAGGAGGCGGGTTGATACCGCGCCATTGCCGTTCAGGGTGGCACCTCATGTGGCCGAACAACGCTTTCCAGGACCAAAAAGTCTTCCCGCACTCGGTGCATGGCTCTGTGATCTTCGGTGCAGAAGGGTCTGGCTTCTTATAGTACCTCGGTGGCTTCCCGATGCTGCTAGCTCCACGGCTGACCTTGACAACCTTGGTCCTCTTCTTACGAGGGTTTTGGCTTGCCTTCCCGTACAAGTAACTACTACCACTAGGTGGTGTAGGAACCAGTGACATGGAAGAAGAGGAAGTGAAAGAAATTGGCAAGTTTGGTTCGGTTCGGTCTGGTCCTTGTTGGTTGTTGTTGCTTCTGTTATTTGTCACCATATTTCTACTATGCTCCAAGAAAATCGTCAACTATGTGTTTTTGTTACTGTTCTGAAACAGAAAATAAAACCCAAAAAAGGGTTAATTAGGAGACAAAAAATTACTGTGTTGCAAAGAAGTGGAGAGAGTTGGAACATGGAACAAAGTTTTAATTAGTAGTGGAGATAGTGGGCGTAGACAGTTAATTACCGTACAACTACCTCGTCCTCCACCACCAATTTGGCTGCGAAACTATTGTCCTTTTTCCTTAACCATAATAACTTCCTTTCTTCTGGCCACATAAAAAATTGTTATCAAAAGGGTTGGTAAAAATGGCAGGATTAAACAACTTCTCATAGATCAAAGAAGAGCAAAACTGAAAGGGAAAAAAACGAACACAAATTTGAAGTTTAATTCTTAAATGGACATGCAAGCGTATGCGTAGTAGTTGAATAAAGTTAAAACATCAAATTATGATTCCTCCAAATAATTCTTGGTCGATACTACCTCGTACCCGATCATTCACTAAATTGACGAAAATGGATTATACTAATTCGTAGCACCGAAAAGAACAAATATAGGCAGCGTAACAACGTCGAAGAGCAATAAGAGGCATTACTAGTTAGTGTAGTACGTTCTCCTCTTCTTCTTCTTCCAATTTGTGCACTGCAAAAGTCCACCACTAATGGAGAAATTGTTCTCTCCTATAAGTGAAAAAAGAGCAGAGAATAATAATAAAATGTCAGGTGAAAAGGGACTTATGAGGGCGAAAGAGACATGTTGTTAACCATAATTATGGTGATAAGGACAGCGGTTTTTAAGGTTTGAATGAATAGAACTGGAGATAGCGATTAGGAAGGACACTCGCTGCCTTTCGAACTGTTAATTATACTTATTCACTTGCCGGTTACTTAATTATTTTTTATTTATTTTATTTTGGCTTAATTAGCCAGATACCTACTGCCTCCGTACTTTTCTCTCTCTGTCGGGTCGGGTCCTGTCAAAATTTTCTGAAGTTTTATTAGTTGTAAAAATTTCTTTTTGGTTGTGACTTTTCGGTATTTAATCAAGGGACTAGGACTACTGCACTCTTCGATTTGATTCAGTTCGTTTAAAATTTGATTTGAATTTAAAATGCTTCAAATGGATCCTAATTTGTGATAAAATTTGTCTAAAAATGAATTGAATATGAATTGATAAAATCATAATTCGTCAATTCTTCGAATTACATATATAAAAGGATGAAAAAAAATTCAAAAATAGAGAAAAAGAAGTAGTTGCCAACGTCATTGTTCCAATCCATAATGAAAAAGAAATTGGCCGTTTTTCCAGAGAACAAACATTCCAAAATAGAATTTTGGGATTACCAAAAAAAGGTTGTCGTTTGGAACATTAAAGAAGCGGTTTAATGCTTTAATTCCAAAAAAAAGTTGCCGTTTGGAACATTAAAAGTTTTGATCAAAATTCATCAATTCTTTAATTCTCGTTTAGTTCAAAAAAATTAGAAATAGCTTCATAAATGTAAGACTGCGTGTCCCAGCAACCAGGGGTTTGCATAAGGATGGGATGGCCAACCAGCAGCCAAGCAAAAAAAAAATAAAAGTGGTTGGGGCTCGCGTCCAACCTGGGATGGTTATCCATCTGTCTGGGCTGGGTGGGGGCCCCACATAGATTTTTTTTGTTTGTTTTTAATCATACTTTTTATCTTATTTCGTATATTTGGCACAATATTATTCGTTCACATAATTTTTTTAAAGATATGATTTTAGGTGGAAAAAATTTGTAATTATCTATCATTTTAAAAAAATAATTTATAAATAGTTATTTATTTTTAATTTATCATTTCTCATTGACTCTATAATATGAATTATTTCTAATTAATATTTTTACAAAAAATCTATTTTATAAAATTTTAAATTAATAATTTAATACAGAGTACGAAATTTAAATTAATGAATATTTAACTTTTTATAAACTTACGAAATCAAATTAGAAAATATATTGATTAAAAAATTAAAGTTAATTTGCTTGATGATGTGGATGATAAATATAATTATTTATTTTTCCTTTAGAACACACATTCCAAAATATAATTTTGGGATTACCAAAAAAAGTTGTCGTTTGGAATATTAAAAAATCACTTTAATGCTTTAATTCCAAAAAAAATTTGCCTTTTGGCACATTACCAAAAAAATTTCTAAATGGGCCGTTTGGATCAAAATTTATCAATTCTTTAATTCTCGTTTAGTTCAAAAAAATTATAAATAGCTTCTACGTACACCAGCAACCCGGGGCTGCATAAGGATTGGATGGCCCACTAGCATCCAGGCAAAAAAAAAAGTGGTTGGGGCCCGCATCCAACCAGGGATGATTATTGATTATCCATCCTGTTACCTGGGTCGGGGGCCCCACATGGTTTTTATTGTTTGTTTTTAATCATACTTTTTATCTTAATTCCTGTATTTTGGTACAATATTATTCGTTCACATAATTTTTTTAAAAATATGATTTGAGGTGGAAAAAAATTTATAATTATCTGTTATTTAAAAAAAATACAAATAATTATTTATTTGTAATTTATCATTTTGCACTGACTCTGTAATATAAATTATTTCTAATTAATATATTTTTACGAAAAATCTATTTTATAAAATTTTAAATTATCAATTTAATACAGAGTATGAAATTTAAATTAACGGATATTTAAATTTTTATAAACTTATGAAATCAAATAAGAAAATATATGGATTATAAAAATTAAAGTTAATTGGCTTGATGATGTGCATGATAAATATATTAATTGTTTTTTGGTTCGGGATGAGTTGGAGTAAGGATATTAGTGTGGGTAAAAAATTGAGTGTATTGGGATAGAATGAGGTGTATGAGTGAGAAATTAATTAAATATTATGGAGATGGTTAGGGATGCTGGTGCGGATGGTTTAAGAGAACTACGTGGAATTTGATTCGTTTAAAACAAATAATATTTGGGTAACTTAATTGGTACATTAAGTGTAAACCCAATTTTTTAATTTTGTTAATTCATATTCAATCCAATTCATGGTCAAGCCTACACGTTCATCGTAAATATTGAATGTAAATTAATTTTCTGAAATTGTGTTAGAGAGCAACAATCCATATTTTATAACATATTAGAATTTTCAACCTATTTTCATCAAATTATGTTGTACGTAAATATAACGGAGAAAATGAGAGCAATAAATATGTGAGCCGTGGAGCCTTGGAGGCCAATAATAATTATTCATGCTCAAGTGTCGCAATGGAGAGCCATCTTCTCCCTCTTTTGCAGTGTACAATTTACACATTACAGGAGCTTCTTCCACAGATCGCCATCGACTTGCAACATGTACCAGACAGAGTTGATGAAGAAGATGCAGAAACGTGATGCCTTTTCGTCGGAACGTGTAGCGATCCACACAACGTGACGCCTTTTCGTCGATTGTGGCCATTCGGCTTAAGATTATGAGAGTTGTTCGTTTTCTATTGAACCTTGTTCCAGGGACTATTGCATGAACTTCTATCTTCCGTCGGGTTGGAGTTGGTTCGAGCTGGCTTGCCCTTTACTTGGGCTGATCTCCTCGCCCCAAGAGGAATCCAATGGTGGGAGTTGGTAGTCATCTGGCTTCAGGGCCAAGGCAAAATCAGGCAACGTAGGCGCTGTCTCCATGATTCTGCAAAAAATTGTATCATTGAAACCATGTCCACTTCGTAATGCTAGTTCCCGAGAGTTGCACGAGACAATATTCACATTGCCATCATCTTTTGAGTAGCATTACTTACTTTTCATGAGAATATAGGTCCCTGTTTATCCGCACCTTGCTTGATGCATCCTTCGGAATTTTTTCGGAAAGGTACTTCATGGTTCCCCAAAGTGGTGGATTCCTGCAGCATGAAGCTTAAGCATCAGGATTTCCTACCTCTAAATGGCATAGGATGTCGATTAAGCTATGAACATAATCCCTGGATTTCTGAGAACGTCCTGAACGCCATGAGACCCCATGACCGAAATTATGTCCATTAAAAGGTTGGTTATCAAACCCAAACAGCAATATTAGAATCAGAACTTACCTAGATGACGGAGTAGTAGCATGAAAAGTATCACACGCCCGCTTACTTTCCTTGAGACACTCATCTGCGGCTTGCAAAGCAGCCGCAGCCATTCCGTGAGATTTCTCAGTGTTTCCTTCATCCAAAATCAATCCGTGGTAGTAATAAGCTGCAGCCTGTTGACGTCGAAGAACCAACAATTACAACAGCTCCGTGAATGCTTTCATTAGAAATGTGAAAGCACAATAAAACAAAAGCAACATCTGCTTCATCCTCAGAAAACTGGACTTGAGGGTTAATGAGTTCAGTTTTTCCGTCATCTGAAATACTTTTTAAAACTCAATTATGGAAAGAATAATTTGATGAGGCTCTGAATTAAAAAAAAATACAAAAAATGGTTGCAAAATTACCAACAACGAGCCTCATTTCCACTAATCACTTGCAAGTTTTTGTTTGAGCTCCAATTACATTCCTAGACGAATTCTACTCTGGAAACTTATCTCGAAGAGAGCTCTAACTAACATATCATGTGGTCACATTAGAACAGGAAAAAATGGTTTACCTCATTTCACTTGCTTCAATGGTGTTTGTTTTCAACTAGACGAACAAGTTCACCATCAAGAAGAAGAGGAGAATTCTTTAAATTGAAGAGAAGCAGGAACTCGAAGCAAACATACCTTTGCTTCCAGATATAACCACTTGACAAATGCTCGGTGCTTTTCTCCCCATCCATTTGCCAACGGAAGATTCACGATATTATCTTGAGCCTGTCAACCAAAAAAATCATGATATATATTGCAATGATAATGTAGAGAACAATCTAACGAGGAAACAGTAATGCCACAGTCAAAGCACCCACAAATCCATGAAACAGTTTCAGTCCCAATTTTATTTCTATCTATTCTACCTCTTACAACAAGTCCCAATTCCATGTCATTGCTCTTTTACATGATAAGAGTAATGGCTCAGAGGTTAGGAGGGGGAAGAAAATTTAGCAAAATAAACTTGCAGGATGATTATCAGGCAGGAAGAGTTGCTCTCTACCTGCTGCCAGTACTTGACCATCTCACATGCAAGCCGTCGCTTCACTGCAAGAGTTGCTTTGGCACTATCAATCGCCATCCCAAGTTGTATGTCAACACACTACATCAGACAAGGGAATAGAAGGATATCAATAGAAAATTAATGTCACCCAAGGAAAAGCTGGAAAGCATAGGAAGCCCTTGTTACTTTTAAACTTCATTGCATCTGCGAATAGATTACTCAATTCACAATAAAATAACTGATGAGTTCATCGAATTACAGCCTTCAAAAGATGAGGCAGTACCTGCCCTAGCGCCTGAAGGCAAAGAGCTCGAAGAACTCCTTCTGCCAGATCTACTGGTAAGTCTCTCCTGAAGCATAATGGAAAAGGTGATCCGCAAGCTAGATGAATGAAACGAATCTCAACACCTTAAGATGTTTATTTCTAAACCTTATGCCAGAAGGTAACTGAGGAAGCACATGCTTGATTGCACAATCTAGGTATCCAGCAGCCTTCAAGAAAACATCAACAGATGCTCGCCTGCTCTCTGACACAAAAGAACAAAAGTGGGAATTATGTAGGAGGTACAACCAGATGGAAATAATTCATTCAACTACTTGAAATATTAGCAAAACCAAGGCAACTGCATGTATGATGGGTTTAAAGAATTGGGCAGTTCAACTCTCATCTAAAAAAGAAACTTCAACTAATATCTCTAACTCATAACTATAGTTCTTCAAAAGGATATGGTCTTGTAAGAGAATGATAAAAGCAAAAAAGAAGAAGGTGCAAATCAAACACATGCAGCATGTGAGCTTACGATACTTACCTTCTGATACTTTCGGTTGGTAACCATCCGCAGATGATCTAGGGAGAAGCAACAAGTTGGCCTGTGACAGTGTTAACATCGCCATCAGGTGTAGGACTGACAAAACCTCGTACCACGCATTAGACATGGCCGTCTCCTGCAAATTGCCAGTACATAACCTATTAGAAACAACAATATATGAACTGATGAGCAACAGACAGCTAGAGTGGTTCACTCACCTCTGCATCATCCTCCTGATTTGTCCACACAAATTGCACTTTATATTGTAGCTGGCTTCCATCTTTAACTAATCCCAATAGGATGGGCAAGTAGTCTTCAAGAGCCTGATGAAGATCAGCTAGTGTTGAGCCACCTTCAGAGAAGAAAGCACGTTGGCATATTAATGGTTCCCAGCTATAGCATCTTATAAGGAAGTTCACTTTCCTATAATTTCTTTCCCCATAAAATCTCTCTCACTTACCATGTTGTGTTGCACTTTTTCTTCTGGTTCGGGTGACAGTCGGCGCTTCTTGGCCAGCCATGACAACAATACGGGTTCTTAGAGCGGATAGGCGTTCAACTAAACTCTTTGACAAATGTTCTCCAAGCGAATGAGAAAAATCAACTGGTTTAGGTATCCGAAAACCGGGCACGTAAATGGAAACTTCTCCTATACTCCCTGGTATCTTTCTGTTGCCACCACCATCCTTTTGAGCAGAAACAATGCATCCCATATTTCGAAATTCAATGTACAAGCTGATCCCCAACAACAAGAACACAAAATTCAGGCGGCTAAACACAATCCAACTCTGCATAACAAACATTCACCCTTAGCACGACCAACTGAGAAAGCTACTGGCTCAACATGACCTCAACAAAGAAACAGGCGATACCGATTTCCTATAAGCATACCATTCGAAGAAGTGTTAATTAAGCAACTGTGAACTAAGGTATTCACGAGCTATTGTCCTAACAACTTTTGCTTGGCTATTCCCAGCTGGAAAATTTTTTACTTGCCTGTTTGAAAGTCTATATGAGATAAAAGAAGACGAGATAGGAAAAGCATCGCACCTTTTTTCACCAAATTGTTGACTTGATGGGCCAAGCTTTCAGAAAAATCTGCACATCAAAAAAGAGGGAAATTAACATATAGAAACCACACCACACGCATGAAAACGTGGGGGAGAGAGGGGGGAAAGCTATGAAGGGAAAAAGTTGAGGGGAAAAAGTGAAGGGGTCACAGGCCAAGCATGAGCCTTTGACAATTAGCCCATTCCCAAAAACACCATAAAACACAAATAGGAGTTGTTTCAATCTGTAAGAGACTTGGATTCACTTAAAGAAGATTTCGGCTTAAAATTCACGAATGTAAAAAATACAATTGGGAGAGTAACCTTATAGCATAATACAGTGCTTGACTGTATTAGACCAAGAAAAAAACATCATAGAACACTACAACTATTACAACTACATAGCTAAACACAAGGAAAAGAAAAAGCAAATAAAAAGAAAAATGTGAAAAGTAGGGGGATCAGGATTTAGAAAAAGTAAAAAGGCAGGTTCAGGGTTACTAAAGACAATTCAAAGGTAACTAAATCTGAAAAAGAAGACCAAATTGCATATATACACCATTCCATAAACAACTACATAGCCAACATCAGGGGATATGAACAGAGGAAATCAAAAGCAAAAATGTGAAAAACAGGGGATAAAGACCAATTAGAACGGGCAGGTTCAGGGTTAGCTTTAAACCCACAATTCAAAGGTAATAGAGTCTGAAAGAGAGAACCCAGACTGAATATATAACAAAAAAACACAAGTTGGATAAAGCTTGGGAGTAAAGCTAAGTACCAATGAAAAAGGGTACTTGGGATCATCTCAAGCAAGAACAAGCAACCCATTTACAAACAGAAAAGAAAAGCTTCTTCCTTTATACCTAGTGATCAATGGAAGCAGCTAAAGGAACATAATTTGAGGACCCTTTTCCAGGTCAAGAAGAGGCTGAGGAAGTCCAAGGGACGGAACCCTAAAAAGGTGGTATCTTTCAGTAATGGAGGGAGAGTGGAGTCGCTATTTGGCAATTGGGTGGAAATTTGAGAATATATATATGTAGAGAGAGAGAGGGAGAGAATGAAAAGTTCTATTTAGAAGAGAAGATGGAATAAAATAAATAAATAGGGAAAAGTAGATTGGAAAGTGACGAGCCAAAATATTGATTTTATATAGAAACTAGATTGAGCTTTGAAGGAGGGAGAGAGAGTGAGAGGTCAGTTAATAACAACCGTTGGAAGCTTTTTAATATTGTATAATCAAGTTCCTTCATTTATTAAGAGATGCATGTTAACTATCATAAAAATTTTAGTAAGATTTATGCGATAAGGTTATTTTAACTTAAATATCGTTTGCATCGTCTTTGCCCATTGCTGCTGACTTGGTGGTTAAGAAGGTTGTCAAGCGTCGGTTGATTATGATAACCCCGACATGCTCGAGCAAAACTAGTTGCTCGAACCTCTTTGAGTTGTCTTGTGTTTAATGTATGTTCGGGTCTTTTTTCATGACTTCGAACAATTTGGTGTAGTTTTATTTGTGGGGTTTAAGAAGAATGATACTTTATTTATTAAATAAAATAAAATATTCAAATTTGTTAAATATTTAATGAAAAGTTTATCATTTTTTTAAATATTTTATCTATCTATTAACTATAATAGTTGATTTAGCAGATGTTCAGACATAATCTTAATATAGCTTTTCATTAATTAGGGTGGATATGATGGACCTTTCTCCCCTTCAAAGTTCCTTCTTCTCTCTAGTTAGTTGCTACTATGTTAAAAATTTGGCTTGGAGTAATTAACCAGATATAATAAATTTTACTTATTAAAAAATATGCAAAAGAAAACAGCCCATGGTTCTAAAAAAATAGAAAAACAAAACAACTAATGGATAATTCTTAAGCGGGGGATAAATTTTGGTGTTAATGAGTGGAATATAGTATGGTTCTTTTGTAAATCCTTAATAGTTGTGGAGAAAAGCAAATTATTTTAGTAAAAACAAATTATGTAAGTTTTTGGGAACAGACTTTTGATTCCTTGAGCAAAATAATTATTCTTAGACGACTTGGGTCAAGATGTATGTATAATTGGTCAACCTGAAATTGATAGAATTTTAAAAACAATATTAGTAAAACTTAGAGATCGAAATTACTAAATTTCTGAATATCAGATCTGTATGTCGCGGTCATCTTTATTGATATTTTCATTCTAATACTATTCATCACATGTTTATTTCGTGAAGCAAAATGTAATAGAACCTAAAAAAAACATACTTTAATTGTGTGAAAAAATGGAATAAGAAGTGAGCTGGAATTCAAATTCTTGTGGGGACAAAAAATTACTTATATAAAAACATAATAGCGATGGAGAACATGGGTGTACGTACGTAGTAATAATAAGGTGACAATTGTCGACAGGGAGTGATCGATGATAATGTCGGCGGCCCTACAGTACGTCTGCCTAACTTGGGTTACCGGTCGTCAACGACTTTCCATTTCGCTCCACTTGTCCATTTGTGACATGTGACCACTTCCCGAAAGTGGCAATAACAATTATGTTTGTGAAAGGTACGGCGTTAGAACCAACGTGTATTATTAGTAAGCAAGTAATAATAATACACTTCCACCATAAAAAAGTTCCCAAAAAAAAAAAGAATACATGGTTAGCAACTTAAGATCGTTGATAATTAGTATTGCTGTATTAAATAATAAATGGTCTTTTTTCTCAGTTTCCCAGGATGTCACTTCTGAAATTTGTTTAAATCAAGTGCACTTATGTCATGATGGACATATTATTAAATTAAATAATTCAAATTAAATCATTTAAATTTATTTAACATATTATTTATAAGATTTTACAATTGCACACTTAAAATTAGTAATCATGAAACCAATAATAATACATTTATGTCATAAGTGGTTATATTATTTCTCGAATAATTACACATCTTAATCATATATCATAAATTGAGGGAAATTAACAATAAAGACTTTAGAGACTCTTAGGTAGAAAAGTCTTACTTACGCAAATTTAATATCGAGTTAGACTATTGTAGTCAATCGTGAACATTAATAAAATATGGGAAAAGTTCGTCATCATACTAAATGATTCATGATCATACGACTTCCGAGAGAAGTTCGGGATCCTGGGCGATGCAGATAAAGATTAATCACTTGGGCTGGTTTGGATATTTCAACACGTCGGTGTGCATGTATGTCATAATCCCAGAATAAAGTGGCAGACAATTGCATGTAATTGGGACCTGAGATCCACATTAGGAACATTGCCAGATCTGATCAGCTGTCCTTGGCAAACTGAAAAGCAACCGAATGAAATAAGACCAAACTTATTAATCGCATAATTTCAATCGTAAGTGTTGATATAAATTGTAAAAAAATAAATTAAGGATTTGAATGTACTAAAATATAGTTAAGAGATTTTTTCCGGAGAGTAAGAGTGGTCATTAGTCAATTTTGAATAAAAGAGATTAAAGATTATAGAGAAAAGTTCATAGAAGGTCATGAGGTTTCAACATTTTTACGATGTAGTCTTGTAATCCGAAAACGTTATATTTGGTCCTGAGGTTATCATTTTTTGCGAAAGAGGCACGGATGACATTCCGAGCAAAAAATTGTCCCGAACCAAAAAGCGACGTCATTTTTAGAATGATGTGGCATGCTAACTCGCAATTTTTAAAATATCAATTTGATCCCTAACTTTTTATAATTTTTTAAAATAACCTTATCTCTCTCTCCTCTCTTCTTCTTCCTCCTCTCCTCTCTCCAATCTCCTCCGCCTCTCTCCCCTCTCCTTGGCCTCTCTCTCCTCTCCTTAGCATAAAAAAACATGCCTTTCGTCAATTAGTTTTTCTTGTAAAGGTATAGAATACCTTCCTTGGAAGACAACCAAAGAACTCCACTACTTACTCCGTTATTAAAAAAGAACATAAAAGAAAAAGCCAGAAAGCAATAGAAATTAGAAATAACCAGAAGTTTGCCCTCGCTTTCAAGTCCAAGACCTTCGACCTCTTCTCCGACGAGACTCCGCCGCCTTCGGCCAAGAAGACGTCGTCATCCCCAACCAAAAAGTCATCATCCTTAGGCCTGACCTGGACCCGATCCTGCCCAAACCTAAACCACAGCCCGCTCTGGACCGGGTCAGCCCGTTAGACCCCCTACTTGCGTCCGGGCTAATCTCGTCCATCTTCACCGTGGTCTCCTCCTTTGAGGCCTCCTACCTCCAATTGCAGGATGCCCACATGCTGTTCGACGTGGGGGCCGTGAGGGCCACCGACGAGGTAGTTGTGGGCCACCTGAGGAAGCTCTTCGAGTACAAGAGGTCATATCGGGAGTTGCGCCTGAACCCTAGGTCGGGCATCGAGTTCCTGATCAGGATGTGCCTAGAGGCCTAGGTGGAGGATTACTAGAGCAAGCTCTGGCTGCTTGGGTTCTTCTCCGACCAATTGCAAGCCGAAATCAACCAGAAGGATAGTGAGGTTTCGGCTCTCAGGAAGAAATTGGATGACGTAACAGAGTCTAATTCTTGACTATCCGAGAGGGTTTTGTTGATGTCTAAGGAGAGGAGTGGTAATGGTGGTGACTGGTATGGTCCAAGGCCATCACCTTCTTGCGAGGTTTTGTTGTCTGTGAAGGTTTTTGGTAAAGTTTTGAGTGATGCATTAACTGCAATGCATATGTTTACTAAGGTTTTGATTGGTTTGACAAATTGATATTTTAAAAATTGCGAGTTGGCATGCTACATCAGTCTAAAAATGACGTCATTTTTTGGCTCGGGGATAATTTTTGACTCGGAATGTCATCCGAGCCTCTTTTGCAGAAAAATGGATAACCTCGGGACCAAATATAATATTTTCGGACTACAGGACTACGTCGCAAAAATGATGAAACCTCAGGACCTTCTATGGACTTTTCCCAAGATTATATATATTCTTGGGTAAATTATATTGAGCTGCATGTAGTTTGGCGTATTTGATTCTCACCCCTTGTAATTCACAAATCAATTAAAATCACCTCCTAGTTTGGCAAAATTGTACTCTTTGGCCCTTGAAGTCGGAACTGGCATTTTTCTCTAGCAAAGGGCCACACGAATGACAAAATACCCCTGACAAAAAAAAAGAAAAATACACACTCTCTCTTCAATCTGATTCCATTAACGAAAACGAGGAGGAGGATGGAGGAGGAAATGAATGAGGACTAGGATGGAGGCGGAGGGGGAGGAAGGGCAAGTCCAAATGAGGAGAGGAGGAGGGCTGAGAATGAGGGAGAAATTCAGAGGAAGGGGGAGGGGGAGGAAGGGCAAGTCCAAATGAGGAGAGGAGGAGGGCTGAGAATGAGGGAGAAATTCAGAGGAAGGGGGAGGGGGAAGAAGGAGGAGATCGAGGAATCCAGACGAGGAGAGAAGAAGAAGGAGAAAGGTGGGTGAGGAGGGCGGGAGAGGAGGGCAGGTCAGGCAGGGGCGTAGCCAGAAAATTTAACGAGTGGGATCAATCTTTAATTTTTTTAAATTTTAATTTTAATTTTTAGTTAAAAAATATAACAAATTATTAAAAAAAAATTAAATGGGGGCAATTGTCCCCACTCCTTTCCACCTAGCTATGTCCCTGAGGTAAGGAGAAGTGAGTTTAAAAAAATGAATCAAACTAGTCGGGAGTAACCTAAGTGAGAAAATTGAACGATGTTGGATTCAGTTTAACTTTTTTAAATCATAGGGACATAGATGATAATTAGCCAAATTACAGAATACTAAAGTGGACTTTTCCTAAATTTTTTAAAGCGGGGGAGTGAGATTCAAGCTTTGTTGATTGATGAATAGTTTTTAAGTGAAATATCCACGTGGACATTAAAACAGTAAATTAAAATATAATACTATTTTACTAATAATTGGTAAATAGTTATGCCAAATTAGAAAAAAATCCCTCTCTTGCGATCTGCTACGAGTCCAGGACAGATTTGAGTTTTAAAATTGCACCGCGGAAAGGTATTTTGTTATGAAAAGATATTACACTTTAAATAACTGTTTCTTAAATTTTATTCAAAAATGGATTAACTAAGGAAAGAATCGTTATGATCCAATAAAAAGTTTCAAATTGACTTTCATAAGTTTAATTGTGTTCAATTTTGGAAAAAGAATTTGCCTACGTCTACTAATAATGTCCGAATAACAGATAAAGGAGAGCCGTATTTTTTTTATCCAATACAATGATCGTACGCACATTCATTTATTTTGCTCAGAATATCAGAAAAATGAGGGATGTTACAATTTAACTAATAATTCTTGGGTTTGAGATATTATAAAGGTAATAAGTTTAAATATTGTTACAAAAATTGTCGCCAATCTTAACTGATTTAAACATCGATTATTTATATTACACTAGTAGGTGTTGAGTCTATTGACGGAACATGGTCTGACTTTAGTTGGGCTTGCACAGAACTTCCGTAATTCCATCTCAGGCCCCAAGATAACTTGTTGGGCCAGGTTCCTTCTTTCGGCTGTTTATCCTTTCCACCACTGTACAGTTTTTGCAAAGCTGTGAAGGTATTTGCTTCAATTTCTTTTAACATTTTAACTCTCCAGCGGTTAATAGCTTGTTTCCATATGATCATCATAATATTCAGTTTCGTAAAATACATCTTAGTGTACGTAATTTGACCTAATATACTTTATTCATCCATGTATTAAAATATTTATACATATTTTAACGAGAGTTGATTCAAGTGATAAGAAATTTTCCTTAGAGTCAGATAGACATGCTCTATATTGTTTTTCATTTTCCTTGTAAATTCGCACTGCTCTCTTCCTTTTCCCATTCTAATAAAATTATTTACCTACCAAAAAAAAAAAAAAAAAAAAAAGTGATAAGAAATTTAAATTTATTTAGGAAAATATTAAAAAATATAAAAAAATTAATATTTGCCATTTCCCCGAGGCCCGATCCCAATCCCAAACCCTAAACGAGAAGGGAATAGGCGTGGTAATATCAATTCTTCTCCCCAACGGTCACATTACCGCTCTGGAGATAGCAATAAACAACCAAAACAGAAAAAAAAAACAAAATAGGAAATTGCGCGCCAAATGACGAAAAAGGGCCCAAAAAGTTTGAAACCAAAGGGGCAGTTTGGTCTTCCCATAATAATAAATCTCCCCAAAATAAAATACCCTCCCCACTTAATTCCCATTCTCCCTCCCTCTTCCACCTTCTCAATTAGGGTTCCCTCTTCGTCTCCTTGAAGTGAAGGCTCTCAACCTGGGAAGAACGCATTGTACGTGCATAGCTTTGTCGGGTCCCCACAAGACAAGTGTCTCAGGGTGTGTCTCTCTTTCTTTGATCTGCTTGGGAATTGGAAATAAAGTGGAAAGATTTAGACTTTACGCTATTATAATGATGGGTTTTATTGTGGTTCTGTAAATTTGCGAACTTTGCTTAATTTGTTCGTGTCTTGTGCTTGCCTTGTAGTGGGTTTTCTTTCAAGTGGTTATTTTTGTTGTTTGAGTTTGGCTGGGGATTCGGGATCGCGGTTGGCTTATCAGGGTGGTGCTCGTGAAGGTTGCAGGAATGGAGAAGAGTTTTTGTGAGGGAGGAGAGAATAGCTTGTTGGCGCCGAAGTCTGTGAAGGCGTGTGATGCGGTGGGGGAGTCGGCTGCACTCTCTCCCACCCCTCGGAAACCGGGAGTTGATGGAAACCGTAACCTGGACTTGAAGTTTGCTTCTCAGACCCCGGACAAGTCTAGCGAGCCTTTGGTTGCTGAGTTTGAAGAGGGTGAAGCTGAAGTTCCTGAAAGGTTGGTTTTCTATTGTTGTGGTTTCGTCTGGAACTTTGTTGTCCATTTGGTTTATAGTCCTTGAGATTTAATCTCTTTTTGTCAGATTTGTGCATATCGTCGACCTATTTGAGGGCCTGATCTTTGCCTTGAAGATGCTTAAATTTGCAAAGAAGTCCCCCACGTTTCAAAATGTTTCTACTCAAGTCAATGTATTGACTAAAAGGTAATCCAGGCAGCTTTTGAATTATTTTCTGCCGTGGTCATTCTGCCAAATACATTCTTGTCCAAGGGAGTTATCATACTATCATCTATTTTGTTTTCTGTTTTCTCCAGGAAGTTGTCGTACTATCAACTTGCTCAGATGAAATACATACTTCCTGAAGCTATACATTTGGAAAAGAGTCTTGTACTAGATAAGAACACTCTGTGCATGAAGCCAGTTATGGAAATTTTGTTATGTTTTGATGGTATAGAAGGTCATCAAGGGAAACCAGACTTTTTTGCTCTGCCCCGAGCTTTTGTATCCAGGCTTGTCAATTATATTACAGTGCATCCCGAGGTACTTCTTGATGCTCACTTTGTTGGTTGCTTCTTTTTCAAGTTAAAACTAGCTGAAAGGTAATATTTAAGCTATCATAACCCAGAATAAATATTTGTGATGGGTACTCAGAAATTGTATGAGATTACATCTGTTCCGACAAAATTCAGCCTGACAAGATTCTGGGCTTAACTTCTCTTGGATGTTTTCAACAAGCTTGTCAAGTTCAGCTACCGTAATCTATGTCTCAATTAGATGAGTCAAACATAATTCATATAATGGCTGTCTTTTCGTGTTTGGTAGGCTCTCGACATTCCACTGGCCATTTTACCGTATCCCTTTAACCAAAACAAACAAGATGCGCTTCATGAGGACCCTGGAGATATTCAAGAGGCTGAACTTGCTGAAACAGCTGGCTCTCAAGAGGCTGAACCCAAATCTCCAGAAATACATAGCTATCCAGTAGAATTTCAGTCAACTTCCATCCAAGATGAGCCTCCTCTGAAATCATCTCACTTATCTCCATCATTCAAGCGGCGCTTCTCTCACAAGGTTCTTACTCCAGAGGATGAGAAGACCAAAGTCTTAAGTCCGTCACATCCCTTGTCAACTGAGCCATGTTCAACAACAATAACTAAACTTGCCTCAACAAATGAAAAGAGGCAGTTGCCCGGTCCAAGTTCTCAATCTGACAGTTCTGGTAACCTGGAAGTTAAAGTTCCCCAGCTTAAAGAATATCCGGAAACTCCTCTTGAAGTTGAAGTTAAGCATTTCAATTCTCAAGTCTCGGCAGCCTCTTCCATCATGGGTGAAAGCTCAAAGATTTATTCAGCGGCAGATGGCTTTACGGTGACACCTGCACAGACCATTCCCAAGAGGGCCGTGCCAAGCAGTGATGTCAAGAATCCCGATGTGGCCAGCCACAGTAAGACATGTTACCAGCCTGTGAAACGGTCCTTGGTCTTCTCAGAAAGTGATGAATGCACAACAGATTTTACCACGGGAAACAACTTAGGCTCCCCGGTTCAATTTCAGCAGGTGATCAATCAAACTGCAGATGGCCTATCACAACCTGTAAAGGTAATTAATTTCAACAGTTTCCATTAAGTTTTGTTGCTCGGGCAATTTGGTTATCTTATTTGCTTTTCTTGTTCCTTAATCTGCTCATGGTATAAGCACAGAAGACACTGGAGCTCTGTGCTCCCTAGTTTATGATTACATCTTTTTCCAGTACTCATTTGTGAAACGTGGGGTAATTCGAGAACTTCTTTGCGACGCATTACTTATTTAAGACAAAACTTTAGTGTGCCATCTTCATTTATCTGTTTAGTTACTACGTCTATGTGTGTGGCCAAAATATGCATCACGTGTGAAATGTGAATAAAAACAGGTCCGTGTATGGATTGTGCTCCCTTTCTTTTTGGTCATCTTAATCTGGCCGTATTCCCGTCTGCACAGCTATTTCTTCTCACTTAGTAATGTATTTCATTTCTTATTACAGAACATCGGGACTCGTGGTATGGAGGATCACGACACAGAGCAACACCTGAAATATCAGCAGACATCTGATCAGTTCCGTGAACTGGTCTCTCTAATTCACAGCATATTCCAGTCGGTCAATTATTCTTCTATCACAAAAGAGGAGCTCGTCTACAAGATACTTGTTAACAGCTTTGACTTCGTCGAAAGAAGTATGCCATTTCGAACACAGCATATTGGAACTCGTACTATTCTTTACATTTTTAAAAGCGTGATTTTAAAATTCAGTGGACTTGACATGCCTTTGATTGCAGGAGAGGTTGACGAACACATCAAGATTCTTGATAAACTTGTCCCAGACTGGATTTTCAATAAGCTGACGCCTAGTGGTGACAATATGTACACGTATGTGCTCCGTAGCTCTCTCTTCTACCAGTGAGACTTACATGTTAAAGAAAACCTGGACTACTTGTAGTTAATGCTGTCTTGACTTATTGTGTAATGTACTTGTGTTGCAGCATCAACAAAATGATGGATGTGGAATCTGTCTGTGCAAGAATCATTGGTGCTTGACGAGGTGGCTTGCAGCCAAATCCACTCGGTTCAAGGCGATTTGAATCAACAAAGAACTCTTTACTGAGAATGACACACACCTTTAAATTAAGATGTTCAATCGAGTTGTCCTTGCAGCAGCTTCTAGAGATCCTTTTCTGATCTGGGTGGTGAGCCTTTCCGAATGCGATTCAACCAGTTTATTTTCATAGCTGATACCCAAGTTGTTTATGTGATCAACTTGACCGAATCATAAATTATGGTGATGTGCAAGAGTTGCTGCTATTTCAAGTTTTTTACAGTTCCCAACTTCCAAGCCACTCTTACCACAATGAGAGCAAACCAGATTTGAGATTTGTTGGATCATGTTAGTCACTCTTTATCGACTGTCGACGGACCTTGTCCCCCCCTCCCCAACGATACGATTCTCATGTCTCGAACCTGTGATCTTCGTAGCAACCAAACATTCTGTCATCCTTTGGCCTCACTCAGATAATATGAAGGGATTCTTGACCTTGAGGAGCCATTTACTCATTTAGATGAGTGTCATTTGGATCTCTTCTTTTCTGGGCTATCATATGGGTCGGACTCTGATCCAGACCCTATCTTTATATTTACCAAGACCCAAAGTTTAGTTGGACCATAATAATCAGACCCATTTAGGGTCACTTATATAAATTTACTTTATCGTCGTAATTAATTTTACTATCGTATTAATATAATTTTTAGTATTTTTGTAGAGGAATATTTTACAATCAAATTTGTCATAAAACACTTTCCTAATTATTTGGGTTTGGGCCTGGGTTTATCATTATACACGAGTAACTTTAATGGGCCTCTCTATTACATGGCCCAAGGAACTTGTCTAATTCGAACACGAGCGGGAAAATTACTTATTTAATAGGGAAAAGTCCTCCTAGGGTCCTTGTGGTTTGACCCGTTCTCAAATAGGTCCCTGAGATTTAAAACAGCAATAACCGGTCCCCGTGCTTTCAATTTTCACATCTGAGTCCCCCCGATCTGGTTCGATTCAAAAATTCAAAATTCAATCTAGCAATTCAGGTGACGAAAATATGTGAAACTGATATCTACATGTCAGAGACACTATGGTGAGTCACCTGGAGTCGACAATCGGCGTTTTTGTCACCGGAATTGCGAGATTGAACTTTGGATTTTCGAATCGAACCGGATCGGGGGGACTCAGATGTGAAAATTGGAAGCACGAGGACCGGTTATCGCCATTTTAAACCTCAAGGACCTATCTAGGAACGGGTCAAACCACAAGGGCCCTAGGAGGACTTTTCCCTATTTAATATTTATCCATAACCGTTACGAAACCAACACGAACACAAAGCGGTTTCGCTTCTATTTGATGAACCGGAGGACCCTACAGCTGCTACTACAACGCACACTAAACGTCTTCGCCCTCAAGCAAGTCCACGCTCGGGCCACCGCCCTCGGACTGCTCTACCGGGATCAGGCCCTTGCGTGCAAGTTGTTCGATACGTATGCGAAGCTGGGCAACCCGCAGGACGCTCGTAAGCTGTTTGATGAAATTCCTGAGCCGGACATCGTGTCGTACACCAGCCTCATCAATCTACACCTGAAGTGCTCTCAACCTGAGAAAGCGTTCTCGGTGTTCTTGAGTGCGGTGCGTGGTGGTTTGCGGCCTGACAGCTATGCAGTGGTCGGTGCGCTTTCGGCATGTGGCAAGAGTAAAGACTTGGTCAATGGGATGGCAGTGCATGGCGTGGTGTTGCAATGTGCGTTGGAGAAGGTTCCGATTGTTGGTAATGCGCTGATTGATATGTATTGTCGGAATGGGGATGCGGAGGCTGCCCGATTGATGTTCAAGGAAATGGGGGTGAAGGATGTGGCTTCCTGGACTAGCTTGCTTAATGGGTTTGTGATGTGCGAAGATTTGGAGTCTGCCAGAGCCGTATTTGATGGAATGACGCAGAGGAATGATGTCGCGTGGACCGCTATGATTACGGGTTATGCTAAAGGGAAGATGCCGGTTCAGGCTCTCGAGGTGTTTAAGCAGATGAAAGAAGATGCGGGAAGGTTAATTACGGCTCTGACGGTTGTGGCAGTTCTCTCGTGTTGCACCGCTATCGGTGATCTGAATCATGGGCAAGCTATTCATGGTTGTGCTGTCAAAGCGGGGTTGGATAGAAGTACTTATGTGGGGAATTCATTGATGGATCTCTATACAAAAGGTGGTTGCCCGGAATTGGCTGTGAAGGTGTTTCATGAATTGGACCGGAAGGATGTTTTCTCATGGAGTACTATTATTTCGGGGTATGCATTCCACGGGAATGGCAAACCAGCTCTTGAGTTCTTCGAGGCCATGGTCGCATCTGGGGTGGTTCCAAATGATATCTCGATCTTGGCAGCTTTATCAGCTTGCAGCCACAGCGGGTTGGTCGTGGAGGGGCAGCGATTGTTTGGTGAAATGGTCCGATTGTATGGTTTTGAGCCAAAGATTGAGCATTATGGTTGCATGGTAGACCTTCTTGCCCGATCAGGGCTGTTGCAAGAGGCAAGAGCATTGATCGAGTCAATGCCTATTGAGCCAGATATTGTCGTCTGGCGATCTCTGCTTGGTGCTTCCCTGGTGCACGGGAACTTGGAGTTAGCTGAACTGGTGTCCAAAAAGATAATCGAGTTGCAACCCGATGATGACGGGGCATACATTCTTCTATGGAATGCATATTTTGCTTCAAACAGGAAAGAAGATGCACGCTTGATTAGGAAGCTGATGTCTGATCGGAAGATCAAGAAAAAACCCGCTTGGAGCACAATAAAGGTCGACGGTGTGGTTCACGAGTTCGTCGCAGAGGGTTCAAGTCATTCTGCCTCAGCCGAGGTGTACTTGCTTTTGAGGAGGATCTCTCGTCATTTGAAGTTGGATCCTGATGAATGTTATTTAGAATCAGACTGACAACATCTGTCGGTTCGTTTCCTATCACACTAACTAGCGAAAAGGCGGTAAAACTGCTGGCTGTATCATTCTTTCGGAACATGCTGTGTTCTAACATCAAACTGTAAATTCCATTTTCATCTCTTCTTTTGTCTTTACTTTTGCCTTGGTGGGAAAGCAAAAAAAAAAAAAAAACAAGAAGCTTGTGAGGACCGAGAAATTTCTTGGTGCCAAGTGCTGGCTACTTTGTTCTATAGTTTGATGCCAAAGTGCTGCCTTATCAGAGCTTCAAATTCGAGATTTTTGGTCCAAATTCGTATTTTCCTACACATCTAGTTCTAACGGAAAAAAAAATATTGAAATCGTTGTTCCAAGCATCTTAAAAAAAATATCTTTGTTCTAAACCAACAACGGTCCAAAATAACTAGTGGACACCGAATAAATCAAGTCATATTTATCAAAAATATCGCTGGATTTTTTCATGGAAAGAGGGCACTTCTGAATCAGCAGATAGGATGGTTTAAAATTAGAATCCATCAATTTCAGCATTTGACTTCGTACATTTTTGTTGAAATTGTAATTGCTCAGCCTTAGTTTTATAATCTCGTGGACAGATGTGATGAAGTTGGTGATAGACGAGATCACGGATGTATGTCGGTGTTGAAAATGTTCAGAAAAAGCCAAGCACCACATGATCTGTATCTATATAATATGGCGAAGACAATGATAATATATTTTAGTATGGTCATTGATTCGTTTTCAATGATCTGACGCTGCAGAATCAGATCATATTTTTGTAGGGTTAGCCCACTATTTGGGTGATTTTAATCCGTGGACTGAGAAACTTTTTGTGTGCAAAATTTTAGAAAAATATGAAAATTTATCCTTTTTGGGGAGTTAGATTCCGCATGAACAAAAACGTTCTATCTACTTAGCGATTTCCCCGCTCGCCATTAAAATAGAGAAAAAAAAATGCAATTGTTCTCTATTAAAACAATTATTTATTTTCCTTAGCTTATGTAGTGACCGTGTAATTAGAAATTCATGTCCACTTGCGTTTTTTATTTTGAAGTTGATGTGATATATTTTGCATTTGGAAATAGTGTGTTCATATATTTTTGTCTATATCTTGTACAAACTGATGTATCTCTTGTGATGTGGAAATGTTGTGATGTGCGGCCGTGTACTTAATGTTGTTCCATTGATGTTGGTGGATCAGTAGAACTAAACATTATTAAAATTTACCTTAAAAAAGAATAAGAATTGCAAAAATGATAGAAATAAATTAGTTAAACCCAAATAACTTAAAACTAATCCGACGGCTAGATAATGTTTATGTATATTTCTAACTATTTAAGAACTCTAGTCTGAAATCAACATTTTGGTCCAAAATAGAAGTTTGAAGTTGATGCTCTTATTAGATTGCGAGCACGAACGAACGGAAGTCCAAAAAGTTGACCAGATAATTTGGGCGGCTACGAGTTCATTTGCTCTTATCTACATGCCATCCACTATGCAATCACAAGTCCTCAATAACCAATTTTATATTTATCCTTAGACCAAGTCTTTTGTTTTTTGAAAAAAATTGTGGGTCGACTCTTGAAGGGGCTTTGTGGGGATTCGAACTTTCCACCTCATGCTTAAGAAATGATCCCCTATCCGCTAGACCATAAATGCGGTGGTACCTTAGACCAAGTCTATAAAATAGACCATATGATTAATTTATTCTGATATCTCTATAAATGCCACTCTTTCCAAGTCATTTTTGCAGAAAAACATGGCAGAAATGAGCCCCTCATTGCTAGCATCTCTAAGCTTCTTCCTCTTGGTCCTCGCATCCAACCCGCTCCCCGGACAAGCAGCAGCAAATGACCCTGTCCTAGACATCAAGGGCAACAAGGTTCGAGCCGGGTCGGACTACTACATCTTACCAGTGTTCAGAGGGAGAGGTGGTGGCCTAACGCTGGCGGGCAGGAACAAGACTTCATGCCCGCTCGGCGTTGTCCAGAACGGAAACGAAGTATCCAACGGTCTACCTCTCACATTCTCCCCTGTGAACCCAAAAACAGGCGTGATCCGAGTCTCCACCGATCTGAACATCAAGTTTTCTGCTGCAACCGTGTGTGTGCAATCCACTGTTTGGAAGCTCGACGCTTACGACCAAGAGACGAAACAATGGTTCGTGACGACTGCCGGAGTCGAAGGGAACCCGGGGAGAACGACAACCGGGAACTGGTTTAAGATTGAGAAGAATGGGAAGGACTACAACCTTAGGTTCTGTCCTACTGTCTGCAATTATTGCAAGGTTATATGCAGGGACATTGGGATATATATTGAAGGTGGGATAAGGAGACTTGCTTTGAGTGACGAGCCTTTCAGGGTCATGTTTAAAAAGGCTTAACTATGGTTGTATCTGGAACGAACAAGATGGATACGAAAAATAAAATGTTGGAATAAAATTTTGCTTGTCACACCATTTATTTGTTATCGTTAATATTGCTATTCGCAAGTGTAATTTGACTATTTGAAAAAAAATTATCATCAACGTTTTAAAGGTTTTGGTGATACGTAGATTGTAGTTGATATTGTTGTTGGGGAAATCGACACTGTCAGTCTTTTTCTCTACGAGTGCACTCTCGCGAGTGCACCCAAACAACGCTACACCCATACAATCCGGAGGAAGCAAACACACAATGAAGAACAAAACAACAAAGGAAAACAAGAGGGACACAATATTTGGTCACCCGATTTGTTCACTCAAAGGATCTACGGCCGGGAGCTTCCAAGCCAGGAGAGATTCACTATATCCACAATCTACAACCACTCGTTATAATGGATGCCTCACACAAGGCTCCCTCAGTCACTCGAGGAGCTCTCCCACTCTAGCCACTCCACCTTGTTACTCTATTCTTCACTCAAGTAAAGGACAATCCCTTTGAAACTTCACTCACTTCTCTCTTGTCTAAGGGAAAGACCTAAGACCCTATGGAGCTTCACTCACTCCTATTCAATGTCTAAATGTTCAAAACACCTCCCAAAGAGATTTACATGGGTATATATAGAGGCACACTCAAAGATAGAGTTGTTGGGCGAGTAGGGGCAAAAGTGTCCAAGAAGAAAAAAGTCATCAACAAAGCCCAATGGTCGCTGGGGACACAACGTTACTAGGTCTGATATGGAAAACTTTTCTGTACCCCTCAGCAAATGCTGGGGTCCCAACGATCGCTGGGTCCAGTACTCGGCTTCTTCCTCTTTAAATCTTCGAACAACGAATACCGTCTCGGGACTTCTCGAGCTTCCCCTAGCTTCATCTTGCTCAGGCTCCACTCACAACAGATATTAGGGCGAATTGATCCATAATCTGGTGTTCTCACGAACTTCGTGTCATCCCGTACAAACTATGCTCACTTCCCAGCAGTATCGTCAACATCCGTTAGGACTATGGATGCGTACAGCTAATATATCTCTCAAAAGATATAAAGTGTTGGAAAAATGAACAAGACAAAAAAGAGAGAAGAAAAGAGAAATAATGAAAACAAGATGAGTTTGACTTACCTTTCCCAAACCTTTGTACGACATCGATTCGTGCAAGGAGGAATATCAAGTATATAAAGAGATGTGTGTAATTGGGCATGTAAAAAATTTGTGAGAAGAATAATTCTTGCGCGCATGTAGTGGACCAAAATTGAGCTTGTTCAAGGCCGAAATTGAGCTTCTTTGCGTAGTTGCTCTGAGTTTGCTTGTTCTTGTTAGCTTGTATGTTACTTAATTCATCGCTTAAATTGATTCTCAAGGACAATGCTTCGTAGCACGACTCAGGCTTTCATATTCGAGATTCAGGGATCATAGTTCGAGATTCCAGGAAGTTCGACCAACATAAAGAATAACACCAAGTTTGACGCAGTTTGTCCCTGCTCCCGAACAATCCACTTCGTGGATTAGGATATGATACCGCATAGGTCTAAAACCAAGATATCGAATAAAATGGACCCATGAAACTAAATTCCACTATTCTCAGTAGGAGTGAGCGAGGTGCGGTTTTGCGGTATCGGGGTGAAGTTTGATACCGCACCGCAATTTTTTGTTAAAAAAAAATCAAATCGTGCGTTGTACGGTATTGTGCGGTGTACGATTTTGCGATATCGGTGTGGTGCGGTGTGGGATGCGATTTACCGCATTGGTGATATTTTTGTATATATATTGTATTTATATATTTATTACACTAATTAATCAAAATTTTAATTTGACAAATCTATAAATAGTGATTATTTCTTTTATAAAACTAAACCTACAATTTACCTAAGTTAATCAAATTAGAAAAATATTGTATAAATCTATAATTTTACTCAATATCACAACTTATATATATATATATAATATATATATATATGCGGTGCGGTGCGGTGCGGTGCGGTAAACTTCAAAAACCGCAGCCGCACCACGTTATTGCGATGCGGTGTGAAACCGCACACCGATACCATTTTAAATCGGTGTTTTTAAATTTTGCAGTGTGGTGGAAGACGGTGTCAGTTTTGTGCGGTTATAAGCTCACCCCTAATTCTCAGCATCACATCACCATTTGACCAAATCACATTTCCTTCTGCACTTCCGCATTTATTTAAGCACAAAACATTGGACCATACACAACCTTTCATTAAGCATAAAACACTGAATCTAAAAAAATTACCCACATAAACTAATCCAAAACATAACCTTTCTCTCCTTTGTTATTCTCGAAGGAAGCAACGCTGGAGCTTGACATGGAAATAGCTTTCTCGAGCTTCTGGAAGGCCTTCTTATAACGCAAGAATCCCATGAACCAGAACTCGTGGTTGTCCTCTGTCACAACCTCGATGAACTTCTGCTCCGGTTTTCCGACGTGCTTGCTTTGGCTGTCTTTCTTGATCTTATTCACCGGTATTACAACCTGACCAACATCGAATCTTCAACTGATGAGAACATATGATTGGTCTGATAACCAAATCCACTTAGTCATTGGTCAAATCTCGTGCATGTAATCATTCACTATGAAACAAAAACCTTATAACTCTATCTACATGTGATTTTTCCCACTCTCCATTAAAATAGAGAAAAAATGCAATTGTTCTTTATTAAAACAATTGCTATTATTTTTATTTTTCCCCTTAGCTTTTGTAGTGAGAGTGTAATTAGAAATTTATGTGCACTTGTGTTTTTTTATTTTGAAAGTGTTATATTTTGCATTTACATTTTGGTCCAAAATAGAAGTTTGAAGTTGATGCTCTTATTAGATTGCGCGCACGAACGTACGGAATTCCAAGAAGTTGACCAGACGATTTGGGCGGCTACAAGTTCATTTGCTCTTATCTACATGTCATCACTCTGAAACCAGAAGTCCTCACTAATCAATTTTATATTTATCCTTAGACCGAGCATAAAATAGATCATACGAATAATTAATTCTGATATCAGGAATCAAAATTTTTATGAAAATATTAGTAAAATTTTCAGTGATTGTTAACAAATACGCTGCTTCCAACGCTCAAATTTCCTGTAAATAGATTAGAAAATTTTCAGTGATTGTTAACAAAGTCGCTACTACAACACTCAAATTTCCTGTAAATATATTAGTAAATTTTCAGTAATTGTTAACAAAGCCACTACTACCAACACCCAGATTTTCTGTAAATATATTTGTAAAATTTCAGTGATTGTTAACAAATACACTACTTCCAACGCTCAAATTTCCTGTAAATAGATTAGAAAATTTTCAGTGATTGTTAACAAATCCGCTACTACCAACATTAATTTCAACACCATCTATATCTCTATAAATGCATCTCCTTCCAAGTCATTCTTACAGAAAAAAAATCGCAAAAAATGAGCCCCTCATTGCTAGCATCACTCAGCTTCTTCATCTTAGTTCTTGCATCCAACCCGCTACCCGGACAAGCAGCAGCAAATGACCCTGTCCTAGACATCAACGGCAAGAAGGTTCGAGCCAGGTCGGACTACTACATCTTCCCAGTGATCAGAGGGAGAGGTGGTGGCCTAACGTTGGCGGCCAGGAACAATACTTCCTGCCCGCTCGGCGTAGTCCAGGACAGAAACGAAGTATCCAACGGTCTACCTCTCACATTCTCCCCCGTGAACCCGAAAAAAGGCGTGATCCGAGTCTCCACCGATCTGAACATCAAGTTTTCTGCTGCAACCGTGTGTGTGCAATCCACTGTTTGGAAGCTCGAAGCTTACGACCAAGAGACGAAACAATGGTTCGTGACGACTGCTGGAGTCGAAGGGAACCCGGGGAGCACGACAACCGGGAACTGGTTTAAGATTGAGAAGAATGGGGAGCACTACAACCTTAGGTTCTGTCCTACTGTCTGCAATTATTGCAAGGTTATATGCAGGGACATTGGGATATATATTGAAGATGGGATAAGGAGACTTGCTTTGAGTGATGAGCCTTTCAGGGTCATGATTAAAAAGGCTTAACTATGGTTGTATCTGGAACGAACAAGATGGACACGAAAAATAGAATGTTGGAATAAAAGTTTGCTTGTCAAACCATGTATTTGTTATCGTTGATATTGCTACGCGCAAGTGTAATTTGACTATTTGCAAATAAATTATCATCCCTGTTTTACAAGTTTTGGTTGTATTTGTAGATTGTAGTTGGTATCAGAGCAGATTCATAATCTGGTGCTCTCATTATTTTCGTGCCATCCCATACAAACTAAACTCACTTGCTAACGGTATTTAGCTTAAAAAAATCCATGGTTTAATTCATGGTAAGTGTCACTAATTGTTTTAAAAAAAACTAAGTTCACTTACCTACAAATAATATCTTCTCCAATATTCAACTAAAGCACGTACCATCACACGCTGACGTTCAAGTAAAGTTGCTCATTTTTCTGTCTTAAAAAGTGTTTTCAAATTTCTGATGTGTTTGGTCTGAAATGGGTAAAACCAGAAAGAGATGAAGTAATGTGGAGAGAAGCTTCTTTCCACAGTATAGTCCACATCCGTTAAGACTTTGGATGCGTACAGCTAATTTACAGCTCAAATAGACTTAAAGAATAGCACCAAGATGACGCGGTTCGGTGTCCCTACTCCCGAACAATCCATTTCGTGGATCAGGATATGGATTGCCCCTGCCACATAGGTCTAAAAACACAATATTCGAATACAATGTACCTTCAAAATTAAATTCGACTATTCCTGCAACATCACATCACCATTTGGCCAAATCACATTTCCTCCTGCATTTCCTCGTTCTTTAATCACAAAACATTGGACTATACACAAGTTTCCTCTGCAACTACCTTAATACACTCGTAATGTTGCAATTTCTGTTCTAAATAAATACCCACATAAACTAATCCAAAACATACCCTTTCTCTCCTTTGTTATCCTCGAAGGAAGCAACGTTGGAGCTTGACATGGAAATAGCTTTCTCAAGCTTCTTGAAGGCCTTCTTATAACGCAAGAATCCCATGAACCAGAACTCGTGGTTGTCCTCTGTCACAACCTCGATGAACTTCTGCTCTGGCTTTTCGACGTGCTCGCTTTGGCTGGCTGTCTTGATCTTATTCACCGGTATTACAACCTGATCAACATCGCAACTTCAACTGATGAGAACATATGATTGGTCTGATAACCAAATTCCACTTAGTCATTGGTCAAATCTCGTGCATCTGATCATTTTAACATGTATGAGAGCGGGTTTAATCCTTGTTTTGAAGCACTGACCTTGTAGGGAGTGGCCAATGATTCACCAGATGAAGAGTGGAAGGAGATAGACCTGTCACTGCAGAAGGCAACTTTGAGAGTGGAGATGAAGAGGAGACCTGCAATTGGGCCAGCTGTGGTTGACAAATAACACTGAGATGCCTTCAACAACTCCTCTCCTTGAACCACTCCAAACACCTTCTTGAATATGTTCTCCCTCCCTCCTTCCTGGATTATCTTGGCTCCTAACCTCAGCTTCCACTTCACTGTTTCTGACAAATTGGCCCCCATGTTCACTGCAATATACACCATAAAGCCTTGCTGATTTTGGTTGGACAAAACTCATCAAACCGAAGAGTGCACGAGCTTGAGTTTTGTCTTGCGAGTTATGAAATGGGTTTCACGGGCTATAGATCAAGACACTATGATATAATGTCAGAATCTCCGATTCTAATCCAAGCAGTGTTCCGGTGGGAGAACTAAACTCAACAAACCTAATGCGTCATGTCTATATATATATATATGCATATGAAAGATGAAACATAAAAATGGTTGTTATTAACTATTACCATGGTCCTTGATCCTGTATGCTAAACTGCTGCCTCTCCTTGAATCACCTTTATCTGCAATAATATAAAGTTATTACAAAATCAATATAAGGTCAAGCCTTAAGACACTACGTGATACGTCACGAGATCAATACGCTCTGAGAATTTCCATATCTAGTCCAAAAATTCAAGACAACGGGCAAAATATTTCCAACACATAGGGAGTAGTTGGTAGCGATCATTAGTACCTGATAACTGGGAGGTGGTGGTGGTGGTGGACCTTGGAGAGGTAGTGGAAGAGGAAGAAGGAGAAGAAGGGCTTTGTTTCAAAGAGCTTGCAAATTCAGACATTGAGGATCGGCTTTCTGGGGAGCTCATGACAGGATTTTCCATATTGATAATCCTTTCCTCGTTCAACTTGTTGTCCTCTAGACTGGTTTTCTGCGCAGTTTCCATGTGGGGTAAACGGTTTTATTTTCTTGTATGAATAAAGTGGAGAGCTTCCATCTATTTTTTTTTTGTTTGAAAATATCTATTTGGACAGCATCCTAGAGGCGAGTAGGCGACAAATACTTCCATCACATATTTATTTTAGTTGCAGATGGTGGACGTTGATTCGACTCTATATTAGACGTGACTTCGTTATTATAGGGTTGTTTTGTTTAAATGTAGCCATACTCTTTTTACCCTCTTCATGATCAATATAGGTAAATAATTCCTTATTCCTAGTTTATACTAATTCGAGGTTTAGAAATTCATCATTGTTATATAAGAGTTTTGTCAAGTCCAAAATGGACGTGAATTGGGAATTTATCAACTCAAATGCTTGAATTAAAAAAAAATGTATTGGGAGAACTTTCCAAGGTTAAGGCTATGTTTTTAGTAATTTGGGTAAAGGAAAGGAAGAGATCCGCCTAGGCAAGAGGTTATTCATATATCGACTAACTGTGGTATAACTCATTGTGGCAGAATCATTTTGTCACACTAAAAATACAACTTGATTGACAAAACAGTACTACAAAGTCGCATTTTGTCACGCTTAGTTTATAGAATTTCACGATATGACAGTCACTATATATTTATTTCTCCATACTAAGTTTTAATAAATTTTTATTACTATAATCTCACTCATTCTTTTTAACATATTAACCTAGAATGTGTCACGGACTCTCGTTATTACAATTTCTCTTTCATATATATTTTTATCTCGTCCTTATACCCATTTTTTTTTCTCTGCTATCTTTTTATCTCTTTAATCATGTTAGATTTTTTAATACAGTTAATTATATTAAATTCAAATATAATTTTAAATTAATTAAAAAAACTAAAATTAATTCCAAAATAATAGTTTTGCAAATAAAAAATACATATTAATAATTTAAATTATAGATACAAAAGATGCAAATTATATAATTAACTATGTAATTAAAAAATTTATAAATAGTTATAAATTACATAATTAAACGACTACCAAATTTTTGATAGATATACTCAATCAAATAAACTAAATTAATTAAATTATTGGTTACAAAATAATTTATAAAATTTACAACAACATAAAAAATTTGTTCGAATAGAATATTGTAAAATAGAATATATTTTTTTAAAATTAGACCAGGGACTGGAGGATATTTACATTTAAATTTATATTAAGAGACTCAAGAAAACATATAATTTGGCAAAAATTCGATCCATAAAATGAGATTTCATTAAAAATTGTTTGAGCATAAAAAAGTGTAGATTGTAGAATCATATAATGAATTATAAGATTTTACACAATTGACAAAATTATAAAAATATATTAAAAATAATTTTCTTAAACTCAACTAAAAAACTTTAATTCAACAAAGCATTTAAGTTAGTCTCCTCATCAATCTCAATATCTTCGTTCATACTATCTATTTTTGAAATATATTATATGTTCTCTTGGACAAAAGAATGACCAATCATAATATTGAAACATTGAACGTGAACGTAATTACCTTATTCTACCTTTTTATTCCTCTTATAATTATTTGCAAGTTTAATTTGTAAACTTGTCATACTGTAATAAGATTTATATTAATAGACACATACCATTATATACTAGGAATTAGGGCTACGATTATGGTTATGATAGAGGTTATGTGGTAATTTATATTATATTGATTAATAAATATTTAATATATATCAAAATAGAGTAATCGTTTGATATTATTCCTAATAAAAAGAATTTTAAATTCAGAAAATCCAATTTCAAAATCAAAACAGTTCACAATTTTAAATCGTAAGTTGACGATTTTAAAATTTATAAATGCACCCATGGATTTTATTTAGTTCTCGATTTTGCATTAATATTTTTTTAATCTATTTTGAATCGCAAAATATTAAAATTTTAAGAGTTAAATCTAACAACTTATATATTGTACTGGGAGACAAAGAAGACGAATATGCACGAGATAATGGAAGAAACACATTTTAAAAAGGAAGAGTGTTCCAACTTCCATCGTCTGACCGTATACTACTCGATTGACACAAATTCAAAACAGATGAACCAATTTGACGATACATAAAAGAGTTCGGGACTACTTTGATCTTTGTTCTTTTCTCCAATCGACAGTTCTAGAGAGAGAAACCCCCTTCCTTATATTCTCTCTAATTAGTTGCATACTTGTTTTCCGAGGAAAAGCAAAACCCTAGACCTCGCCGAGAATGGATCCTCCTCAACAAGAACCGGTGTTTTACATCTGTGGAGGTAACTACGCTTCGCGTTCTTCGTGTTTTAGTTTCTTTGTGATTACGATTGAGACCTGTTTATTTCGATAATTTGATTTTTTTTGTTAAAATAATTTAATTTAATTCTTTGTTCTCTTTTGGGGAGAAGATTGCGGAATGGAGAACACACTCAAGGCGGGGGACGTGATACAGTGCAGGGAGTGCGGTTACCGTATCCTCTACAAGAAGCGTACCCGTCGAAGTATGTAAATTTACCCTTCTCGGACTCTCTTTTAAGTTTTCTCTGTCCTGATCATCTCTGTTTCCTAGTGTAATTGGGTTGGAGCTTTTCGTATTCCAATTGCTCGAGTGCGTTGTGTTCACAGGCTCATTGTCTGATTGTAGTGATTATGTCTTTAGGGGCATTGCCTCGAGGTGGTAAAGTAAATTGACCGAGAATGGGTAGTACATGAAGTAATTGGCCTGTTTAGGTTTTGGTATATTACATAGGTTCGAGTGGTGTGTAGAGATAATCACTCGAGGTTAATCTAAGTAGCTCGCAGACCAGCTCACTAGAGCTAGCACGGTGATCAGCACCCTCCTTGAGATTGAACAACCTTCTGTCTGGCAATCTCATGTTTTAACTCTCCATTCGACAAACTCAACATGGTGTATTGTAAACTTACGAGTATCCTTATGATGTAGAGTAGCTACCAGCTTTCTTTTCCTCAAGTTACTATGATGTTTAAGATAGGTGTTGGTCATAGACTTGTATAGCTTAAGATGTTTGCTAGTAGTAAGGTGCTTGGGATGTCATCTTTGGATATATGAAGATCAGCTTAGGATGGGTTCACTTCTTGAATGTTGACAACACCATCTTGTGTGCTACATTTGGGTAGAAACTGTTAGATTAGGTGGAGATTTCTAGTAGGACACAAGTAGAAACTGTTAGATTAGGTGGAGATTTCTAGTGGCCTGTGTCCTACGTCTCTACTTTACCTTAGAGTTTGTAAACGGGAAGATTTTGGTTGGATAATGTGGCTTATCTTACATCCCCATATTTTGTTCTCTGGTGTTCTTGAATATCCAAGCGATTTTTGTTTATAAGCCTCAGTTATTGTTGATCTTTAGGCAATATATGCATAATGCTGTCAATTTTAGGTGTTCTTTATTAACTTCTTTACGTGATGTTAAAATCTCTCGTTCAATGTCAAAAATTTTGGTTCCTGCAGTTGTTCAGTACGAGGCTCGCTGAGACCGATAAAAAGGCGTGGCATTCTACTTCTGAAGTCTGCCACCAAAATCAAGGCCAATGTTAAGAGTTGCTATGTAAAGAAAAAGATTGCTCGTTTTGTCATGTTATCTCGTTGCAACTATGCCGAGTAGTTTTCCAAGCTGTGCGAATTTGCAAGTGATGGAATGTTATCGAATTGTTGACGCTATTTGATGCATAAAAACTTCTGGGCAACGCACTGACTCGTGCTTCCTCGACAGTCATATCTCATGCGTTTACTTGTCCGACTTTCGCTGCTGCAAGTTTTTGCAGCTTCTGACTGGCAGCAGCTTCAACCAAATAAAATGAAACCAACTCGCCTTTTTCGTATTGAATCGAGGCAACTTCGATTAAGGATATACATGTTCCTTATGAAAACTTGGTTAATTTGTAATCTATAGTTGAATCTAGAGTCGTGCAGTCGTTGAAGACAAACTGTCAAGTCCATGCCAGAACGCAGACCACAAGGTGGTCACCGAATCCTGGTACAGTTGCTCAAACAAAGGAACCAGAATCGACTCGAATTTGGACAATAAAAAGCGCAACTGTAACTCTTCATAAACTACTCCAGCTCCGAGCTATAGGCCGATTCATAAACTAATCGAGACACGAGTCCTATACGAGCTAATCCGAGCATTGGTTTGACAATCTGACAATATTCTCAACTCCAAGCGATACTAATGCGCAGAACAATCGTATAACCGTTCCATTACACCTAGATTCCCCGGTTCTTTACCCAAACCCTAGAGATCTATCTCCCACCTTTGAAAACCCTAAATCCCCAATCCCGAAGGAGCACACAGAATGAGAAGAGGAGAGAGAGAGAGGGGAGTCATTTACAATAACGATCGGCCTTCTTCTTGACGCGGTCGTCGAGGGCGTCCTCAACCGTCTTGGCCTTGAACTTGGGATCGTAACCGAACTTCCTCGCCTCCACCGGGAATAGCTCTTCGTACTTCTTCTTCTTCGCCGCGTCTATAGTGTACACGCTCCCCTCACCTCCCTCTCCGGACGCCCCCTCCCCTCCGGCTTCGATCACCTCCCCCGCCGTGACCTCGTCCCCGCCGGCGACGGCGGCGTCATCGGCGTCGGGGTTCTTGCGCTTCTTCTTCTTCTTGGACTTCTTGTCGATCGCCTTACTCCGGCTGGCGACCGCTCCCCCCTTGAAGAGCAGCCTCCCGGCCTTAGCTCTCTCGTACGCATCCGACATCGTTTCGTTCTCTCCCTTTTCCGGTAATTATTTTTTCTTTTTGGTTATTAATTAATGTTCCTCGTTTCTGTAGTTCTTAATGGGTGGAATAACAGAAATATAGCACCGACTCTGTTTTTTCCTATTCTTAACGGGCCTCCATTACCGCCTAATCCAACTATTTATAGTCCATGGGCTTCATCTTTGGCCCAATATTATAAGTAGCATTCTTATAGTTTATAATTTATAAAAACGATGATAAAAATTTGGGAAAATGTTGTTTATTTTTTTTTCCTAGATCATTTGATATCTGATTCACTGATCCAAATTCTATTCGAGTCGGATAAGAAGTAACATAATTTTTTTAATAAATATTTAACGCAACTGCCTTGACAAGAAAGAAATTAAATTTGAGACCTTGTTAAATTAGAACAATTAATTTAACAATTTCTTTATTAGCTAAATATTTGTTGATTGTCATTTAGTATTTTGCAGTAACACATCGTGGTTTAAAAATGCAATTTCAATCCTTGGAATTTTTGGATTTTTTTTATCACTAGCCAGTCCCCCCGTATTTTTTTTTTATTTTAGTTTAAAGCATATAAAAATAATGATGAAGATCTGCACAAAATACCTTTTTCATATTTCATGGTGTCCTTGCGATTTAAATATGCAATTTCAGCCTCGTAAATTTTGAAATTTTAAATCACCTGTCACAAATGCACGCACCCAGGAACTGAACCTTAATGCGATAGACAAGAAATAATTGAAATAAACTAAAAAGCACAGAGTTTTGCTTTCTTCCCTTAGCCTTTCCTGATTGGGTTTGCCTGGTGGTATCTGAAGAACTTCAATCGAGGACCGTAGATATATATGGGAAAGTGGTTCTTTGTCTGAGATGAGAGCATGTGGAGAGAGAGAGAGAATATATTTTATTAACATTGGATAAGCTCAAACAATTTATTGGTTGTGAGCTCCAGATTGCATTTACGAGGTGTTAACTAGAGCACCAAGAACGAAGAGGGTCGTAAAGATATGGGAAAGTGAGGATCTTTTGGAGAAGTAGAGAGAAAGGGAGTCTAAAAATGGGGGATCCTTGCAAATTTTAGCTGTGAGTTTGGTTGGTTAGGATTTTCTGGTTACCTTTGACCTATATTTGGGGGATCCTTGTTTTTCTCTCTTGACAGATTTTTTTTCCCTCTTCCTAGTCAAATTCAGGGTCAGCCCTACAATCTTTGGTTTCTTTTTTTGCTTTTATTCTCTTTTCCCCTCTTCTTTTTTCTTTTTCTCCTTTCTCCTTTGTTTCCTTTTCTTGATATGGTTTTGTTTTGGCTTGTTGGTGAATCCCATCATGCAAATTTGAAGGCCTCCGGTATGGTTAATCCTTCTTTCTTGTTTCGATTGTTTTCAAATCGTCCCATGTTGATATTTTTCCTCAATTCTGGTAATCAAGGCATAGGTTTATAGAGTTCTTTAGGAGTACGTGGTACGTTATATGTTCGTGCTTTTCTGTATGATCACATAGGTTTATAAAGTTCAATGACGACGCATTTATCGCATGGCTTGTTTATGTAGTCTTTTAGCTGCAACTGTTCCTTCAATTTGTTAATCCAATTCTGCTCATTTTTGCATTGTTACGATGCCAAATTTGATCCGTGATGTAGTTATATGTTTTCTGCTGCTTCATATTTGGTTCATCTTAAGATTGAATTGTCCAGGAAACAGCGCAGTTCCGTCGTTATGGCAAAGCGTTCTTGCCTCTTTCTCAATTAATGTTAAAGTTGCATCCGTAAAAGCATAATTGTTTCTAACTTTCTAAAGGATTAGACCAAAGATGAGTTACCTAGCCGTGTGTTAATAAATTATTTGGTTTTTGGTCCCAAGTTTTGCTTTTGGAAATAGCTTTCGCAAAGTGCTTCAACTCTTTCGTTGGAGACCGGAACTTAATAATGTGGCAATACGGATCCTTACTGTAAAGTTGCAGCCAAGATCAGGTCTTGCTCTTTTGGAAAAGCTTCAGCATGTAATAAATGCACCTAGCCTATACTCCTCTTGCTATCTTGTAGTCACTCTCATGCATAAAAAGAAGTTTGTTCAACCAGTTAACAATTCTGGCCTTTGTTCAACTACGTTTCAACTATTTAGGCAGAAGAAGTGAAATATAAGGGCTTCTAGGTGAATTTAGTTGACTGTGTGGAGAAATTGAATCCAAGCTCCCGAGACAAGATACCAAATTTTGCTTGGCTAGACTTCATCGTTTACTTGATCTAATAATTAATGGGAGAGAGTATTTCCCACAGCGCGTGCATTTCCGCCATTCTTACATGTGATGTCCTTTAAGATGTCAAAGCTTCGTGAACTTTAGATAGTTTATCCTTTCAGAACACTTCATAATTCTGTACTTGCATCACCATCGTATACCATTGTTGGTTAACTGTACTCATCATTTGGATTTATAATTCCTTTTCAGATTCACGGTAAGACACTGGGATCCAGGTCTGGCTTTCGTGTAAATTGATTCTCCTCAGAACAACCGCTCCACCATGACATGTGTGGATCAGCACATCCAGTTGGGATCTGGAACTGAGGCAAATATGCATGGTTTGAGTCTCGTCACTCCGTCATCAATTAATGCCTTCAAAGCTGGTCATCCAAAAGGAAAAAAAGTGATTCTACCTGACCCTCATTGCACCAAGTCACTACCAACTGGAAGATTTCATAGCTGCAATGTTCAAAGTCAATCTCGAAATAAGGCGTCCGTTGACAAAGTCTCTAGGTTGAATGCATTATCTCCCTATCTTCCCAGTCAAAGTTGCCTGAGCTACAGTGGTTCCTATAAGCTGATCTCAGAGGGATGTAATGGTGCTTCTTCTGTTGATGATTCCGTGATACAAAAGTCAGTGAAGCGAAGTAAGAGAAAGAAGACAAGGAGGGAAAATAAAAACAAGAAAGTCTCAAGTCATGTAGGCTCGACTAACTCTCAAGGCATTGTCTGTAATGGAAGTTTGACTCCTGAAACCTGTGGCAATGACTGTGAAGACAAACTTACATCTGGTGCAACTTCACCAGAGGCGTCATCATCAGATGGTAGCACCAACAAGAATGATTTTGATGCCGGTGTCAACCAGATTAACAGTTCTCAAGCACTGAGGCCTTTTGGACCTAGTATTAACCAGGCGGCTAGACTCGAGAATGCCATGAGTTCAGTTTTGCAGAGTCTTTCAGGGGAATGCTTTGAAATTCACTCTGAAGACACGATTCGAAAAGTTGATCAGGGATTTTCAGATCTTGAGATATGTCTGCATGAGTCAAACAGTGCACGGATCCACTGTTTTGATCACGCTCAGTCTAAAGTTTTACTTGATGGGCCAGAGACTCTTCCCTCAGATTCCATTTCTGTTATTTCGAGCAGCAATTGCAGTGCTGATGTTGAAAATGATGTAAAATCATTTGATATCAACAGAGGTCCAGAACCATCAGTCATTCCAAATTCTTGTAGGCATCGAAAATGGCTGGCCAATGGGAATACAGAAACCAATGGACATTCTGTATTTAAAAAGCATGGCGCTCAGGTTTCTAGTACTGGTGATGCGCAATCACCTGTTTCGGGAAAACGGCGTAAGCAGATAAGATCACCGCCAATGGGTTCTAGTGTCTACAAAAGTGTAAACACTGGAAAGTTGCCGGGCCGAATTGGGACGGAAAACAGTCGTTCTGTCTGGCAGAAGGTACAAAAGACTTGTGTAGAAGAGTCAAGTTGTGAGCAGAAGAAAATTCCTGTTAGAACACAGTTTAAGATTAGGTCGAAAGAGGCTCCCCCTTCTGATGTCAACAGTGACCATTTGGAGGCCATTGCAGAATCAAAGAAGGAAGTAAATGAACAACCAAAAGAGGAAATTTCAAAGAGATTGAAAACAAGGAATTTGTGTCTGAAGAACTGTTGCTGCATCGATGGGGAGTGTGGAGCTAGCAATGCCTGCTCAAGTGATCATGCATCTGTGAGCATGCAACAAAATGATATTCAGCAGGAAATGGGGAACATCAGTGTTGCGTCTTTGACATCGGAGTCGCGTTGCTTGCAAGGTGTAGTAGATGCAGATTCAGTAGAGCAACATGAAAGTTCTTGCAACAATCAGTTCAACACAGAGATTGACCCTGAAGTGCTTCAGGGCATTGCTTTGTCACAGCAATTATATACAGTTGAATCAAATCTGCCAAAGGTGTCGTCTCTGCTCAACCTTCCCCATCTTACTGACAAAGTCAGACAAATAGAAAAATATGTGACCCCTGATGGAAATATCAAGAAAAGTCATACCTCTGCATCAGTTGCAAAGAAATGGGTCCCCATCATGTCTACACATCCAGGTCCCGTCGGATCTGAAAGTACAAGGGCTTCATCCTGTGATCATGTCCCTAGCTTAGTTGATGATGGTCGGGTTGTGAGAAATGAATATGAGGAGAAGCTTGAATACACTTGTCGAGATCTTGTTTCTTCACATAAACCTGAAAAAGACCAAATTTGTGGGAGTGCAGGAGACTGCATCAAGCATTCAATTCCAAATCATCAACAGGTTGACAAGCATGTTGCAGTGAGCGCTCTGAGCAGCGAATTAAAGAAACATTCTCTTTCCGCACCCAAGTCAGAGGCAGAATCAAGCAGGCTGATGCAAGCAATTAGTGCTGCTTATGAAGTAGAACTTAAATCTGAAGCTATTAGGGCCACTGCTGGAGGCCCAATTGCAGAGTTTGAGAGGATCCTTCATTGTTGCTCTCCGATCATTTGTGAGTCACCAAGTAGTTTATGCTGTCATGACTGTCCGCTGAACCAGGTATCTAGCTCAACATTGTGCAAGCATGAAATACCCGATGTTAAATTGGGATGCCTCTGGCATTGGTATGAGGAACATGGAAGCTATGGGTTAGAAGTAAGGGCTGAAGATTATCAGAAATCAAAGAGAATAGGGGTAGATAGGTTTTCCTTTCGTGCTTATTTTGTCCCTTACCTGTCAGCAATTCAACTTTTTGGGAGGGGTAGACGCCAATTAACAGACAACACAGCAGACGTATCTTCTTCTGGGGTTACAGTGAAACATCAGATTGGTGAAATGCCAGAATCTGATGGTCGCTGCCTTTCGGCATCTTCAGTTCCAAAACCTGGAACAACAGAGCTTACTATGGAGCTACTTTTTGAGTACTTTGAGTCAGACCAACCACAGCAAAGACGTCCATTGTATGAAAAGTACGTATCTAAAGTCTTAACTATTAATCGGTAAAGTTCATTACTCTTGTGGGCACCATCTATGTCTTTATCACTTCCCATATGTTTTTGTCTGTTAAAAAATCATATCATTGATGTGCACTTCTTCTCAGCCTAAATTTACTTCAATGGGGGTTTAAAGTGACTGATATTCCGCACTCATTAATTGTTTTCTTAGATTTGTCTACTGTTTCACACGATTTATGAAGAATGAGATATCTAGATGCATAAATGGATGTTACAATCGAGCTCATTGTATCAGACTAATTTGTTTCTGCAGACAGGTTCTTTTTGTCAGAATGATCTCACCCTTGGTTCTTGTTTTTGTAGGATACATGAACTTGCCAGAGGTGATACTTTTTCGGGTGGCAAATTGTTTGGTGATCCAACTACCTTGGTTTCTCAGAACTTGCAAGATCTTCACCCAACTTCCTGGTTAGCAGACAGAATACTTTTAAGAGATTGATCTGCATGCCTCAGCATTATGCTGTACTTATTTCATTCACTCCCTTGGAAAATCAGTTGCGTTAACCTTAAAACGTATCTTTTTTCAGGTACTCTGTGGCGTGGTATCCGATCTATAAAATACCTGATGGAAAATTTCGAGCTGCCTTTTTGACTTACCATTCACTCGGTCACCTGGTGAGCAGGAGCGCTGAATTCAACTCCATAAGCGTAGATTCATGGGTAGTTTCTCCTGCTGTAGGCCTCCAGAGTTACAATGCTCAGGTACTGAAGGCTGCCATTCTTTTTAGATTAATGATCTTATTGCATCGTTTCCAATAGCGTTTAATCTTATTTGAGTGAACTTGGTAATGCTTTCCTCTGAAGGCGGAGAGTCTAAACGTCACAGTCGGTCAAATGAGATTTATAATGTCTCATAAACTAGCTAGGATGAAGCTAACAAAAACTCTGGCTTGCACAACCTGCATACTTTCTCTGGCATGCGCACCGAAGACACAATCTAACACCTTATATCCAGCTTTATAAAATAGATGTTCTTCTTGAAAATGATTTCACCAACTTCTGTCATATGTGGACAGGGTGAATGCTGGTTTGAGCCAAGACCTAATGAGGTAGCTGAATCTGAGCAGATTCCTAGCTTAAATCCTTCTGGAATACTCGAGGAAAGGCTGAGAACGCTTGAAGTAACTGCCTCTCTTATGGCAAGAGCAATGGTAACCAAAGGAGACAAGACTTCTGTTAACAGACAACCCGACTACGAGTTTTTCCTCTCAAGACGAAGATATTGACTTCTAGCTAGTGAACTAGTCTTGATACTGACTTTCTAGCTAGTGAACTAGTGGTGTCTTTTTTGTCTTAAGATTTAGATTTAGGTGAAGGTTAACCTCATGTAGTGCACCGGTGTATCATCTGAATTTCTACCTATTAGTTTGCTTCCTAGTTCGTAATTTTCGAAGAGTGCTAGTAGAGCTAAGGAGCTTTTGTATATTCTGTAAACTTCTACAATCAGCATCTGTTTCTGTCATCATCTTCAACCTTTGGGGTTGCTATTAGTATTCCATTTTCTTGCAAGTCTATCGATGATAGGTTTCTGTTATGGTAGAAATAAGACATTGACCTTATTAGTTAGCAGGGATATGCAATTTCCTGTTTCAGAAGAAAACCGAAAACACTCGACAGACAGAAAATGAAATAACCATTTCTTCTAGCACAAACTCGAACCATTAGGATACTTGCAATCATGCAGCATCCAAAGTAATGGTTTCTGGTTATTGATTCAAGCTCTGAGTTAGGAGGCTTCTGTTTTGGACTTCAGGATTTGTATCGCGAGTGGATGCTACGACGTTGCATGGTTCAACTCTGCAGCTGATCTTCAGACTTGGATGCTCGTCGTTTCTCATCAATCATGGCCTGCTCGAATTGATGCATGACACTTTGTCAAGATAAGCTCATTCATGTCAAAGATCAGTATCTTTTATACTTGATTCAACAATCAACAACAAATTATCATGAGTTCATTCGTGCAGTAGATCGACATATCATTAGGGGCTACCAATTTAAGATCTTCCAGTATCATCATTAACATTAGCAAGACTTTTCTTACTGGTTTAAGACATAATTGGGAGAGATTAGGGATCCAACCTGGACTCCAATGCATCCCATAGGTGATCTCTGCACTCAAATATAGCATCACTTGCAGGCTTCCATTTGATTAGTAAAACATCCGCATATTCCTTCCTCGGGCTTTTCATTTCGGTGCCTGCATACTTGTGGTGTTCTTCCTCTTGCTCTTTGACCTCTTCCATCTCTCTTCTTGTGTCTCGTAGCTCTCGTAGACGCTCTTGCTCACTTCTTGAGAGCCGCTCACGTTTCGTGCGCAGTCGGTCAGAAGTGCCGTCCACGAGTGCTTTCGCTTTGATGAGAAAGTGAACTTCCCATATACGCTTGATCTTATCAAATTCAAAGCCAACATCAAATTCAGCTCGATCTACTAACTTGAGGAGAGTCTGCTATTGCATAACTTCGTTCCCATCTCTTCTCGAGAAAGAAGTGCGCTATTTCTTTGCAAAATTGTTCTCAATTTCATATGTGGCAATTCCGCCAAGATCTATTCGTTATTTGGGGTAATAATCCGTACGAATCGGATTTTTGGAGGACCCTATCAAGAGAGAATTGGATTGGGTTATACAATGTGCGATTGGGAAACAAGGATCGGTTTTTTACTAGGTGCCTAGGTATCCACCGTAAGCTTTCGTCGTTTGAACCTCACCCTTAAATTGAAGGCTATGCTATCCTAAGGTGCTGCTAAATGGCAGGTGCTCCTAGTACTACTCTCGCCCAAGCGCGTTTAACTTCGAAGTTCTGATGGGATTCGGTGCATTAGTGCTGGTATGATCGCACCCGTTAGTCCTTGAACCGTATATTTACTTAACTACTTGTATTCCTCGTCGCCATCAAACTTCTTCAATTATCTTTGAAACTCAATATCTTGATGCTCAGTTGTCCGAATCTAGATTTTTTTTAATCCACATAATTTTTTGAGCTCTGCATGGTGGCAAACCAACGAGGCATAAAAAAGGAAAAAAAATTAAGATCATGTGCTCGAAATGAAAGAAAAATATCGAAAAAGAGGGATGCAAGGTGCAACACGAGGACTTCCCAGGAGGTCACCCATCCTAGTACTACTCTCGCCCAAACGCGTTTAAATTCAGAGTTGTGATGGAATCCGGAGCATTAGCGCAAGTATAATTGCACCCGTTAGTCCTTGCATCATATATTTACTTAACTAATTGTATTCCTCGTCGCCAGCCAACTTCTTCAGTTATCTTTGAAACTTAATATCTTGGTGCTCGGTTGTTCGAATCTAGAATTTTTTTTTGAATCCACATACATAATCTTTTAAGCTCTACGTGGTGGCAAACCAACGAGGCAAAAAAAAAGGAAAACAATTAAGACCATGTGCTCGAAACGAAAGAAAAATATCGAAAAAGAGGGGTGCAACACGAGGACTTCCCA
>SOPF01027801.1:0-13889 GCA_012979155.1 Hypericum perforatum
TTTTTTTTTAATTTAATTAGCATTTGTTACTTTTTGGATTCCATCGTTAAAGAAAAGCAGCTTGCTCCCTTCGATTATAAAGAAATATTCTTTAGTGGTTTTGGTGGTGGGTGGTAGAGAGGTGGATGTGGGTATTAAAAAAAATTTAGGTCGACCACGTTAGCGCGACTATTTGTATAAAAAATTTCTCGCATGACACTTCATGTTAACGACTAAACGTAGCTTTTCGTCAAAAAAAGTTAAACCGGTCAAAGTTGAATGGATTGAAAATATTTGACAAAGTTAGACTCGTTCTTACCTTTTTAAACCACAGAGACTAAGATAAGAACGGAGCAAACTACAAGGTATTTAAATAGAGAGACTGGATTTGGTACTGGATGTCATCTCTGGGACCTGTGTTGGACTAAAAAATGGGGGACAAATAACGTAGGATTATGGGCCTTTGTCTTGAACGGCCCACATGGAGACCTAGGGTTATGGACATATGATATGTTTCTTAATTATGTATTTAATTTAAGAAACTTCTATTTGATATAAATTAAGAAACATATGTTCGAATAGTTTTCGAACATATGTTAGAATGGTTTTCCAAGATATGTTAGAATGGTTTCTCAACCTATGTTAGAATGGTTTTCGAACATATGTTAGAATAGTTTCTCAACCTATGTTAGAATGGTTTCCCAACATATGTTCGAATGGTTTGGCCATGTACGTTCAAATGGTTTGGCCAAACATATGTTCACTTGAACATTCTTGGCAAAACCATGTTAGAATGGCAAGTCCACTTGAACATACTTGACAAAACCACTTGAACATTCTTGGCAAAACCACTTGAACATACATGACCAAACCATTAGAAATTTTTTATTTATGTAATTGACTGTGATCAATAGGAGAATTAAATTTGTCATTTATTGAACAATAAGAGAATTAAATATCATTATTTATCGTCATTTGATTTAATCTCCCTCTAATCCACTCGCCCCTCTTCATTGCAGCGGATCCTCTCTTCATTGCACGACGGTCCTGCACTAGTTTTAATGTCCAAAACTGAATTTTATCCCTTATATAAAATTTTCCCTTTATATTTTATATACTGACATGCTACGTATTTGATCACATGCTATGTATCAAGTATTGACATCAGGGGTGATTGGATTCTTTTGGCAGTTGCCATGGTTGTGGATGATGAAATAGATAAATTTCATAATTTTCGGAACACATTCCAAAAATTAAATAGATCATTTAAAAATCTTCCAAATTTTGAAATTTATTCGAATAAAACAAATTTATTCAATTAAAAATAAAATATGTACCAAATTAGGACTGAAATCCAATATAAATCGAAATTCGGGACTTAATTGAAGAAAAACATTTTACCTAAAAAGATCAATTTGAAATTCAATTAAAAACATTATGACCGATTTGAAAAAATCCGTCGGGGTATTTAAGATTTTTCGAAAAAAATGAGAAATACCAAAAATGCCCTTCATATTTTCAGCCACCACCATTCTCCTTTTCTCTCTCCCCGACTTTCCCTTTCCCACTTCGAACCCAGAAAAAGATCGAGCCACTATCTACGGTAACTCACAGACGACCGAGAGTCGTCGACCACTACCGGTCAGATTTGACTCGCCGTGACCGGATAACTTTTTCAAACTGTCATGCTCTGGTGTTTGTTCGTGGAGGAAATCTCCCTTCGACAGAGTTCTGAGCTTCCGGTGCTCAGAACTTCCATTTCCGCCCATGATGACATTCGATGTAGGTATCAACGTGTTGGGGACATCGAGGGGAGTATATCAGATTAGGTCTCCGGCTTCAAAATCACTAGAATATGCTGGAATTTAAGTTTATGTGATTTGGACGAAAATCACACTTTTAAGGTTGGGTTTTTCGGTTTGGGAATGACAAATTACATTTTGGTCCCAAAACTTTTGCAAAAAATTCAAATCAACCCAACCGAATAACAAATATCCAATTTGATGCTGAATTGACAAAAAAAGTTCACAATCAAGTCCAAAAATAATTTGATTTTCAATTAAACCAAGATTAACATGATATTAACTCTAAACATCGAATCAAATCATCATGCAAGATCAAGAACATGTTATAAACCATGCTCTGATACAATTGTTGAATTAAGCACGTAATTAATGAATAATTACGAAATAAATCACGATTAATTAAATGATAAAATTGCTCAATTAAATCACGATACCTCTTGTAGCATGAGCTCACAAAGTCCCAGATTGCCGAGGATGAGGTGTCGGTCAAATCTCGATCATTTTCTAACTGATCGAAGATAAGATTCTCATAAATGTACCTATTCGTCTATCTGTCAAAAGTAATAGTGACTAAACTGATATATTCGTCTCTGAGTGGGTTTGTAGCGGTAGAATTGTGATTTGGTCACCCAGAGTTCCCCTTTTATAAGGAAAGCACCGCCCACAACAGCAACTAGGTGGCTGCTATGCAGGCGGGCCCACGCCGCGTGGCATGATATGGCAGATGCCACTCATGCATCGAGCCACGCATTTCCCCCTTTTTTTCTTTTCTTTTACTGATGGGAATGGGTCTAGACCCAACATGAACAATATACAAGCACCACTTGCGCTTATACATCGCAAGAAGGGAGTTGAATTCGAGAATATGTATTTGCGTCAAAATTTGTTATTCCAAATAATGTTAGTATTTTAATTGAAAATAAACATCTAGAATCTAATGAATTAACTCGAGACTTCTTTGCTCTTTATTTTGCCCCCCTTCTTTCATGTATTTTGATTTATATTTTTTTTCAAACAATCGCATTGTAAATTGTTTGAATAGGATGCGTAGACTAGGAACTCTGGGAACTCTAAGCCACCATCGGAAGTAGTTAACTTGCTGTTTATTAGTTTTCCACCTTTAATATAAATTTATGATGCTTTTCTCTAAAAAAAAAAGTTAAGAATGGTCATGGATTATCCAGTTTAGATGGGCAATGGATAACCTGGCTAGCTCGATGGATTTTGTCTTCTTGGTGGACTTTTAGCCGAGGTTCTCGTAAACGACCCCGAGATCGATTTGGAATTTGATCTGATCTTTGGGTCAGTCAGTCCGATTATTCTAATCACTGGTCAAACTAGATTTTTTTCCTTCTATTTTTTTTAAAATTTTTAATATATATAGATATATAAGTAAATAATTTATATAGTAAACTAATAATAACACAATAGATTAAAAAAATATCATATAAACATACCAATTTTTATAAAATATACCAAATAAAATATTTATACAAACGGATAGTCTCAAATCGAAGATAAAATCAAAAATTATTGAATATTTTTCGAACAAACCATCTGGTCCGACCAAATTTTTGGGGCGAACTATTTAGTTCGACCAGAATTTAGGCGCCTCGCAAAATCAGCATTTTAAAAAAAGGGACGTTATCAGTGCCAATTCGCAATCCGACCGATTAAACCGCCAGTTTTAAAACCATGCTTTTAACTAAAGTAGACCGAATTGTTTCCTCATCCAGGCCAATCCGATTTATGGACATCTGTCAATTCCTTTCTACAACGTAGATCCAATTCTTTGGCAATCCGATTTACGTTACAACACTGGTCACCCATAATTTTTTGGTGTATGCACATCTCAATGTAGAAAAGCTAAAGCATCATCTCCAACTCATACATTCCAAACAATTCTCAAAATCTCTAACATACAAATTACAACATGCTTACCTACAAGGGTTGGCTCAAGTGGTAAGCAGCTTGACGCCACTTAAGCTGGACTCGGGTTCGAGTCCCAGTGAATGCAAAAAACTCTTGTAGGGAGACTCACCCGCCATAGCCAGGTGTGCGACCCGGGTCGACCAACGGATTAGTCAGGACAAAGTCCTGAAAACCGTGGTGGCAACCAAAAAAAAATTACAACATGCTAAGGAATCAACCGTTGCAATAAATACCAAGCACGCAGACAACAACAGTTTCAATAGGAAACATAAACTATGCAGACAGTTGCCAGCATTTGAACATAAAATAGATAGAGAACGAGCTTAACCGAGGATCGAATGTTTGCAAGAATGAAATTGTTCTGCAGATCCAAGTACATTCAGCAAGATCCCTCAAAACTGGCTCAAACAGATCTCTTGAAAGAACCAGCACTGGGATAGTATATCAGCTTACTCATAAATCATAATCTTGAAATGATCAGAAAGACCATCAAGAAACCCAGCTGGCCTGTGGGTTTGTTCAATGCAGATAGCTGCAAATTAAATTATTAGAAACTGAAGCTTCAGAACAGACAACAGCTAATGAGAACCAACCCTGTTTGTGATCAGACAATCGTCAATAAACTAAACTAGCTTAGAATCTCATAAGTCTTACTCTATAGGACACAACAAAACGTCAAAACCCAAATAGCGCTTCGATTCCACAGAGTAAAACGATAACCATCATTGGCAACAGCAGCTCAAATCAACATTAAGCACACATCTAAACGCATGATCTGAATACACATCACAAAACAAGCCTTCGATTGAGAAACATAAATGGCTAGCGCAATTAACAATAAGGTTTATGTAACATAACAACTTTATCCAATAACCTAAAGAAAACCTATCACAGTCTACCACCTAGATCAGAACGGGTGCAACAGCATAACTTGTACATCTAAACACCATGATAAGAACACACATCACACAACAACAGGGTAAATGACTAGTGCCATTAACAATAGGTTCACAACATAACACCTTACCACCCTAATCCAATAACCTAAAGAAACCTATCACAGTCTATCAAATCAATTAATTTGGCGGATGTCATTCAACCCCCCTAAGCCTGCCTACAAGTATAGAGACCACAAACTTGGCTCTCTTTTTACACACACATAACACCCTTCAATATTGTCATTATACCATTCTCGCATCATTACTCCTTGTCGCCATTGGATCCCGCTGTGGATCGCTGATGGTGCTGCAGCTGGAGCTTCCAGCCTGCTCCTGCCCTGTTTTTCTTGATCTTCTCGAGCTGGATCTGTGTCTCCGTGAAGATCCTAATACGCTCCATCTCCAAATCCTTAGCAAACTTCATCCTTTGCTTCTCCAAATCCACCATCTGCCTCAACTTTTCCCTCTCCACCTTATCATAAAGGTCCCCAAACCGCTCTATCGCCTCAGCCAACCGCCTCACCCCCTCCTGTCTCTCTCCTCCACCATCACGGCCGCCGCCAGTTCCTTTATCCACACCAATCCCCTCCTCCTCGATCTCATCGTCCTCGTCCGCCCCCTCTTCCTCGCTATCTGAATATGCGGCAGCTGCAGCTGCTGCGGCGGCCATCGCTGGGTAGTTCTTCCTCAGAAACCCCTCGTCGTCCCTCGGCATCGGCCTCTTCTGCGGAAGCGCCGGCGATCTTCCGGTCGCCGGCGCCAGGGGAGGCGACGGGGACACCGAGGCCTCCGGCGGCTTCTTCCCTGAAAAGCTAGATCCGATTAGCGATTCCATCCTCTCGAAGAAAGGCCACGTCGACACAACCGCTCCGTTGGACGAAACTACCCTCGCCTTCTCGGCCTTGTACTTCTTCTTAATCGTGTCGATCCGGTTCTTGCACTGGACATCCGTACGGTGCGTTTTCTTCGTGTGGCCGTGAAGTTCGTTAACGGCGTCGGCGACGTCCTGCCAGTCCTTCTGCCGAAGATTTCCCCGGCTGAGCTCCACGAAGCGGCTCCCCCACGCGCCGACCAGTGTCGACGTGGCCTCCTCGGTCCAGCAGTCCTCGCGGATCGGGAGCGGCCGCTGGTTCGGCGACGGCGTAACCGCATCGGTCAGGTCACCCATCTCCGTAAGTTGACGGCGCCTAACAGTTATCTAGGGTTTTCCCTTTTCCTTTTGTTCTCTCTCGTCTAGGTTTGGTTCGGTACGCCGTTTGTTTTTATGAGGGAGAAAGGGGAAAGCGTGGGCATAATGTTAAAGCGGGAATCGGCGCGTCGCCGGACGCACGCGGGGAGCGAGAGTGGGGAAGGGATGATAAAAAGAGAGAAGGAAGGGGGTGGATTGAAAGAGAGAAGTAGTCGCCGGGATGGGAGCGCGTGGCGATAAGTCATCGGGATGTGGCTCAGATTATTGTTTGTCCGCCACCCGGGGCCCTTCTCAGATTATGCCAATTGCGTCTCCGTTTACCAATCCCAATTTCTTTAATTCTAAAAAAAAACAAATCGCTGGTTCTTTTGAAAAAGAGTTTATTTTATTAATTTGTGATTCAAGCTTTTATAATGAATTTATAATTTTTGTTACACTTTACTAGCCGGATGCGGATGGTCACCACATCCACGCAGCGACGTGTCGTCGTTTCCTATTGTAGAAGGTATTGAAGATATTAGTAAATAGACAATTTGGTTTTTTTTTCTTTAAAAAATGTATTTAGTTGTTCATGTAATTTGATTTAATTATACTCTTAAGAGTCTTTACTCTCCCTCCGCTCCCTCTTTTTTCTTTTTTTTCTTAGTCTTCTCAAATGGCCTACCAACAATTAGAACCCCCATTGTTTTAGAGTTTTAGAAAGTGGTCTAGAAAGAGGGAAAATGATAGAAATTTGGTCCTCATACCAACATCAGACTATCCACACTCACATTCTCATACCAATCTCTCTTTAGGCTATTTGTGAAATAATTAATTAATTTCTCTCATCCACATCAGTTAATTCACTTTACTCAAATTTTTATCCACATCTTTACCTCAACTCATTTGTAACTAGTAAATAATTAATATATATCTCATCTTCATCATCACCCTAATTAACTTTATTTTTTCTCTCATTCACGTAGCATTTAATATTATTTCAGAAACATATAAATTTTAAAAATATATGTAAATACAAATTTTCTAATTTGTATTAAAAATTTAATTTTGAAAGTAAAAAATTATAATGTCATAAATAAAGTTAAATATTAATTAGAATTAATTTAAGGTATAGAGAGTGGTCGAAATAATAAATTACAAATGTAAATATACAAATTACAAGTTAAATGTGATCTCAAAATTTGGTCAAATATGCTCAATCGCATCATTTTAGAGCGTTATGAGCATCTCTATTACAGAGTTCTTCCCTATCACTCATATAACTAGATATGTCTCTGATTTGGTTAGTAAAAAATTAGATAGATTGTACATCATCTTCTTCATTTTCTCTCAGTGTGTCATTAAGAAATTCGGTCGCACCATAATAATGAAGGTATGTATCTCATTCATCATTTATGATCATATTGTTCAATATGATACAAGACATCATAATGTTTTTCAATTATCCTTGTTCCAAAGAAGACATGGACGTCAGATGAATGCAAAATGAAGCTGTAGGACTCCAAATGCTTGCTCCACATCCTTTCTAGATGATTCTTGAGCTTGAGTAAAAATAACTTGTGCTTTTAAGTTGTTGAAGATGTAATTGACTTGATCAGATAGTCCATCTGAGATAAATCTCATTAGTGAGATTATATCCAATTTTTTCTGACGACCGTTGATGAAGTAACTCACTTTTGGTGCTCGATCTTTTAACATATCATTAAAAATAACAGATCATTATAGTACATGAATATCATTTCACATACATGGTATTCTAAATAAAATTTGTCAAATCCCTAAGTGATGCAACTACTTTAAATATGATTATTTTCTTTCCACTCCTTTGTGCATATTACGCATCCCATGGATTAGAACAATCTTTTTATTGCCAGTACATGTAGTCAATACTTTATATCATGTCTGAGAATCCACTTTATTCTTTGACATAGAATAATCTTGTCAAAATTTGTTTATTGGGCTTGCTGAGATATTCAATACTAAAACAAAGAAATTATACTATCTACAAATTTTATGACAGTTTTCCTGATTGTAGATTCACTCCTTTTTAAGTATTCGTTAATGGTATCATATGATATCATATAAGCTGATATCTTGATAGCAGAAGTATACTTCTACAGTGCTAAAAAGCATTTTTTACTAATTAATTAATTATGTATGCAACTTTTCTATATTCTTTTTCTACTTCTTCTATGTTTCAAGGTAATTTTTTTAATTGGTGAGTTTTCATCTTATTATTGTAAAACAACGAGAACAGATTACATTCATGATAGTCCATCATCCAACTCCTATATTATTATACAATTAGAGTGGGATATACTCTTGTTGAGGACGATCCATAACATGAAAATCTAAATTAAATTGGAAAGCGTAATTCGACAATGAATCTGTAACTTGATTGTCTTCATGAAAGCACGAGGGAAAAAAGTGACTAAGGAGATTCATGCAGTTATTCACGAGGGACAAAAGTAGATGGTCTTTTGCAACCCCTTTAGACAAATACTTTGCAGCTACTTGTGAATCTGTCGTAAGAATGATTTATCTATAGCCCAAGTTCCAAGCTAGATTCAATATATATTAGATTGCCTAGATCTCCAAGCATAAAGATATGCATGCCCTAGCATGATTTACGAACCCTACATACGGGATTGGATTAGGTGGGGATATGGATTTAGTCCCCATATGAGGACTAAAGAAGTGAATTCAAACCACCATGATTTCTTTCTCTCTCTATAACTACATACCTTATTTATATTAATTAATTATCTCTCATTAATTGATTATTTTCTCTCTCTTTAATCTCTATAACTATTTACTTAATTTGAATTAATTAATTCTCTCTCCCATTAATTGTTGGTTTTATGTTCCAACTTGCTAATTTTTTGTTCTAACTTACTAGTTTGTTATTTGGACTTGCTGGTTTGTTGTTATATGTTACTAGTCTTTTGTTCTCACTCACTAGCTTGTTGTTCTATGTTACTAGTTTTTTTTCTGACTCATTGGTTTGTTGTTCTTTGTTACTAGTCTTTTATTCAAACTTGCTGGTTTGTTGTTCGGACTTGCTGGTTTGTTATTCTATATTACTGGTTTTTTGTTCTTGACTTGCTAGTTTTTTTTCTGACTTGCTGGTTTGTTGTTCGAACTTACTGGTTTTCTATTCTATGTTATTAGTTTGTTGTTCCAACTTGTTAGTTTGTTGTTCAGACTTGCTGGTTTGTTTTTCGGACCTGCTAATTTGTTATTCTATGTTACTGGTTTGTTATTCTGACTCGCTATTTTATTACTCTATGTTGTTGATTTTTTATTCTGACTTGCTTGTTTGTTATTTAGACTTAATGGTTTGTTATGTAGACTTGCTGGTTTGTTATTCAGACTTGCTTGTTTGTTGTTCCGGCTTGCTATTTTTTATTCTACCTTACTGGTTTGTTGTTCCGATTCGCTGGTTTGTTGTTCTATGTTACTAGTTTTTTCTTTGACTCGTTAGTTTGTTATTTAATTCTGAATTATAAGCCAATATTGTAAAAAGGGGAGGTATTAAATGCCTTGGTTTCTATTTAAAAAGGGGAGGTATTAAATACCTCGATTTTTACGGAAAGAATATCAAAGGTTAGTGTTTAAATTTAAATTTTTCCTAAAAATAGGAATATTTATGATAATAGAGTTAAAAACAAGGAATACATTAAATACATTGGTTTTTTTATTTTGGTAAACATAGGAAAAAGAGAAAGTCATTAACTATTTGACTTTTTAGGTTTTGGTATTAGCCAAAAATGCCCTAGAACTATTTTACACCATTGGATGAGAATCTTAAAAAACAATACTAATCGAATGGTCCAGATGGTTATCCCCATATGGAGACACCCCCTCTTTAGTTCCCACCCAAGCCAAATTTCCCTACATACCATTCTCTGTCATCCCGGATAACTTTATCTCCTCGTGTTTGTCCCAAATTTTTTGTTAGTATTCACCTTAAACCAACCATTCGACGGGGGAACCCAACTAATTACCTGCTCCACTTATGGATGCCTAGTAGCTAACACCTCTCATATTTTGCAAGGGTCTAGAAAATCCTCGCACCTACAACATAATACAAATGATCGGTCACTTACATAATCCTCTACCTAGAATATTAGATAGTCCTGCCATTACTATAACTACCAGCGGGTGGTATCAAATATTGACCTCTACTATAGTCCCTCGTTGGTCTCCACTATAGTCCCTCGTTGGTCTCCACTATAGTCCCTCGTTGGTCTCCCTTGTACATCTAATATTCTCACTAAGCTTGGAGTTCAAGGTCCCTTCCAAAAATTGTAAATAACCTCAACGTGGCACAATTTGCTGTCATATGACTTTACCACAAGTACACCCTCATAAGAAATAGAGAATGTCCTTTACCTCCCTTAGACATAATAAACATTATGGTACAGAGATCAACTGATGATAAATGCTCTAACTTCCACATGTTGAACCATACCTGTGCTCCATCACCATCCACTCTAACATCACAGAGGAGGGCGATATATGCTAACTTGGTGGTAAACATCCTTATACCTAAGTGGCACTAGGCTATCGTCTCTTGGTCCTCTTTAATATGGCTTACAAGCAATTCCTCCAATATTGGCCACCATCCCGGTGCTATCCATTGGGAGAATAGCTCCCACTTCCACTCCCTACCTAGGTCCCCATAATCAGCCAGTTTTGTATTCAATTCTTTAGCTAGGATAGTGGTTCCTTCCCAGCAATAATCTATCTATCTAGAACTACACCAACCTTCTATCACCTATTGACCAATGATAACCATCTCAAAGTGTAGTTGCTAGTTTAGTTAAGCATACCCAGATTGTCAATTGGTTGGCTTTAGAGAGCATCAATCCACCAGAGCCCATGCCTTGATAGTACTTTCTATTGAGGATTTGTACCTAAATTGATTGCTGCTTCTACAAAAACAGTCATCCTTGCTTCATCAACAGTGCATTAGTTGTAACCTTGACTCATCTTATACTAAGGCAACTTATACATCTCAAAGCACAGACTTCCTCCCTACATACAAGGTGAATTCTCCTTACCTTCATCGCAGTCTCCCATAAAAAATTTTGACATATACTTTCTAGTTTGTCACATATGGTTAAAGGTAATTGTACTACTTGCATAGCATAAAGAGGGATGATGGTGATCACCAAGGGAACAAATGGTTACCCTTCTCACTGTAGCCAGCCAACTTCGTCTTGGTTGTCTTAACAATATATTTAAAGATATCATTAGTAACCAACTGGTGTACCAAGTTTTAAGTTGCCTGGATTCCAAGCTCACCACTCAAACAAACATTTATATCTCAAGGGATATTGTCAAAGAAATAGACTTAAGACATTAGATAAGTTACCCATTGACCAGAGATAGAGCAAAAGATCTCAAGCCCCTGGGAGATAAGTTATACTTGCTCAAAGCTAGTTTCTACAAAAAAGAACAACATCATCAGTAAAAAATAAGTGGGCCACGTTAGTCTACGTATTGTTAGCCTTATCAGATTCCAATATTGCTGCCTTGAGATTTATTGTGCCAATCTCTCCATGCATATGACAAGTAAGGAAGGGTATAGAAGGTCTCTTCTGACATAGACCTCTGGCCAAAGAGAACTCCTTTGTCATTTTTCCATTCCATAACACCCTCATCGAACTGCTAGTGATACACTGCATGATAAAGTATAGAAGTTGGCTTGGCAAGCCGACCTTATAAAATATTTCCCCAATAAGATCCCAACTCATTCGATCGTATGCCTTCTATAGCTCAATCTTAATTGACATCTTCCTTTTTTGATTGCTCCTCATCGAATGAAGGACCTTCTAGAAAATTATGATATTATCTAAAAAATTTCTTCTAGGTACAAAGCTTTCCTGTGCTGGAGATATCAGTGATGGTAGTTTAAATTTAGTCCGATTTGCAACCCTTTTTGTTATGATTTTGTAAATTACATTGCAAAATCTAAAATAACACATCTCGTACCTCCTTCTTTATTATCAGTCTATAGTTTTGTGCTAGTTCTTCTCTAAACTACATCTTTCACTTCATCATTTCTCCATCAAATAAGTTTAGTAAATTTATTTGATTATAAGATAATTAATATCTTAGCCTGAAGATATTTTCGTGACATTGCCATTCCATGTAAATCTTGACTTACTAATGAGGAGTATCTATCTACTCATTACTCTACTTTCTTTATTCTTTTCAATTGTTTTATATTTCAATATCAAAGTGACATTTACCATGATAATGAATTGGTAACCAACAAATTTTTAAAAGTTAGAGGTCGCCACATGGCGCACTTTGGTGAGAGCAATCTGAACCTTTATCTTTTACAATTTTCAAATTTTTTTCAAGCACAATAATTTTTAAAAGTTATTTGTGAATTTTTCGGTTGAGGTTTATTATGCAGGAAAATTAAATTTTACGATCATAATAAAAATTTCTCATCTACTTACTCCAACATCAACTTATCACGTTTGAAAGATTTTGAAAATATGTAAAAGATGACAGTGACCTCGACCATTTTTTGGTAAAATGATGCGCGCTAGATTAGCCTTGTAATCACACATCTAAGTGGTGAAATAGGCATTATTATTGCAATGATTATGCCATTTATTCGGTATTTTAGTTCGCTATTATAGTTGAACTCTAAACGATCACTTATTGGACGTTTACACAATCTTTGCAGGTGAGAGCAGCGCAATACGAGCAAGGCAATAGTTGGACTATCATGGAGGTCATCGAGAGGAACTAGTGAGCGCTACGGAGTCAGCGAGAGCTAAGCGAGGAGACGAAGCTAGTGGGCATTACGAAGCTAGCGGGCACTAGTAGGTCAGGAGAAATCTCTAAAGTAGCGATCACTACAAGTCCAGCAATTGCTGGCCCATCTAGTTTGGCGAATTTGGACCTGCTAATTAGGAAGATTTTCATATTTTATTTGGTTTTTTGGCGGCTAGGGTATAAATATGCCCCTAGATCTAGTTTAGGAGAACTTTTGTTCACGAATACTTTGAAGCAACATTTAGGAGGCCTTCTACTGGATTCGGTTAATTCGTTCTTGGGTAGAAGGTAGAATCATTTAGACTAAGCTTTCTCTACCTGGTCTTATTAATATGATTTCCCTATTCGTTATATTAGCTATAATTGTCATGTAGAGCGAGTAGTCTCCTTTTGAGTGTGATGCCTTAGTCATGTAATTGGTTATCTTATCAGGTGATGGTTCGAACATTATACAAAGTAGTTGCTATTTGATAGGCGTAATGCTTAATTTAGCCTAATGATGAGCTAGGTGTTTTAACACACCCGATGCAATATAGATTATGAAATAGGGTTATCGATCCCACAAGGAATGAGGTTGCGCCTTACTCGGCTTACTTACTTAAATTTAGAAATTTAATGTTTTTGGTTTCTTTCGTTTGGTTTAGGTGGCTTAACAAACTAACATGCTTAAAATGAAAATACAACCAACTTAAATCATGCAAGATCACAAGAAAACTCAAGAACACAAGATATATATCAACTTAAAACAAGTGGTGCGATACCATAGATTACTTAAGTAAACTACATGGTTCGTTGGGTTTTCAAGTACGTGTCACGATTCGGGTGTTTCAAGGCAACTAATCTACACTTTCATGCTAGATTAGTCTAAATTGATCTTTAGCTAAACTTATATGAACTCGATGTGTGTTTGCCCCTAGGGTCACATAAATCTAACTAAATACCAACTATATACTTCACCCTTTTGGATAACCAATCACCAAGTGAAATTTTCATCTCACGAGGCAACGATCAACATGTTAAATATTCGATCAAGTCTTTCTCCTTTCGGTCTCAAGACTTGATTATTTTCAAAGTTCTAGGTGATCAAATTAGACTAGGCCTTAAGACCTTTAACATATACATGATCCTTAACATTTTTACCCATTTTAAAATATTAGAAAACTTAAGTTTTCAAGGCATCACACCAATAAGTAACTACTCACACATATTAGCACAAAACTTGAACATAAAAGGGTAAGGAAGGTG
>SOPF01027801.1:13899-46578 GCA_012979155.1 Hypericum perforatum
GGCCCTTTCTCTCTTTTTTTCTCTTCTCTTCCTCTTTCTTTGATACGTGAGTTTCCTCCTTCTCTTGGCTGCCACCTTTTGCTTACTTAACTAACATAATAATCCTAAGTCATATTACAAGCCAAAACTAACTTAACAAACTAATTCTTTTACAAGTATCTAACCAACTCTTCCAAACATGTTTCCTACTTTAGCAAGCAAAATCAACCATCAAGTTTGGCCCATTCAGACAGAATCAACCCATGACATTGGATCTAGAACTTTCCCATCTTAGACAATAATTTGGAAGATTCCCTTTTGATGTCTTCTTTCCAATGCCACTGACAGCGCCTCAGTCCAACTTCGTATGAGGAAGTTATGAATTTTCTCGTGCAAGAGGTCTGGCCCAGCGAACTACATGGTTAGCCTCGGAAATAATTGGTGCATTCGGTTTGTCAATGCCATTTTGTTTGCAACCTTGTGATCTTGATCCTACATTGTGATATCATCATCCATGAAGCTCCTAAAGATAAAGAAAACATAAGAAAAATGAACAAACATGACAAAAGAACAATATGTACAAAAATGAGATAAAGACTTAGAAAACTCGTAAAAACGATATGTAACAAACGCTAAACTGACACTAAAATGTACATAAGTAATGAGTGTTTTTGACACTCATCACACCCCCACACTTGAATCTTTGCTTGTCCCCAAGAAAAACTCAAATGCGGACACAGACAAAAAAGAAATCATATAAAAACACATGAACACATAATGAAGTAAAGACTTGGCAAGACTCGATCAAAACTTAACTTCCCTCAAAAACATCAACTTATGTCAAAATCTCACCATAAACCTAGTTAGTTCATTAATTCAAAACCCAAAGTACTATGAATTAGTAAACACTTCAACACTTTATTGTTTAAATAAGTGTTGACTCAATGTAAAAGACACTAGAAGGTTAAACTCTCAAGGATAGTAAAGTGTATCACTCATATAGTATATATGGTCAACTTCCTATCACTCACATATAGGTCAATCTAAAAGCATCCTACATCCTACTCAACATTATCTAAATGTCGCAATGGTTGTCAATGATCGGGGAGCTTTTCATCGAGTTGTAATGGGGCTGAAGGTTAGGGTGAGGTAAATATATATGGATAGTGGCTAAACCACCCAATCCGAGGACTATATACAAAAACTAAGCAGCCTCTCATCTAGTCTAAAACATCCTCACCAAGTATAATAGCATGCTCCCCAATATCCCTATGTACTAAGACCTAAAAGCTTAAGTTTTGCCTTGAAACCATGCTTTATTCAACTTCACATTCTTTTTTACTTCATTTTCTTTTCTTTTTCTTCCATTTTGTTTTCTTGATTTTCTCTTTTTTTATTCTTTCTTTTTCTTTTCACTTTTTTCACAAACATAAAACAAACTATACAAAAGGCAAAACTCGGCTTTACTGTCTATCCATCCTACTATCACCAATCCAACCACTGAAGCTATAGTGACAAAGCTACCAACTAAACCATCCCAATACAAATCATTCTAAAAGTCCTCAGATCAAATGGTCAAAGGTAAGGAAATTTGGTCAAGTTTGGCTTATAATTGGCTTCCTTATCTAAGATCAAGAAAAGGCTCAGCTCAAATGGTTTAATGCAATTGGTAATTAAGAATTTTGTCTCTAAGGCTCTAGGCTCAAATATCAAAGAATGCCCCGTCATCTCACTAACTTCCATGCAACCTAGACTATGATAAGTACTAGTAGGATGCCTCGATCAACTAACACTAGTATGCACCTTATGAAAAATAGAGACTGGTGTCTCTTCCATCGGCTCAAGTCCTCACAAGGTTCACTCAATAACCCTCTAGTCTAGTCTACATAGTGAAACTACTTGTTTAAACAACCAAGTATGAGGTTTTTACCAATTCCTAGGCTTTATGCTCGAATTAAATCCCCTAATTAAGAGTTTGACAAAATTCTAACACAAGTTGAAAATTTTTGAGGGGGGTCAAATTTTTGAAAAATTCTTGCCAAGTCTAAACCTACATATCATAGACACTCTAAACAACTTAAGAAAGGAAGATTCCTAGAAGGAACCCTCTCCCACACTTGAATGACACATTGTCCTCAAGGTGTCTACGATACTAATAAACACCTAATTACAAAAAGAAAACAAAGTTGAGATAGTTTTATCACGATGATCTAGTATGTTAAGAAGCAGCAAGGAGATTGAACCCTGCAGAGCTCAAAATGGGAACACTTCCGTACCAAATCACCAAAGATACGAATAAACAGATCTTAAAAATACAAAATAAAGATAAGCAAGCAAACACAAAAGTAAACAGATAAATACAATATCACTTAAAGTCACAGCTATAAACGAAAGAACAAAATCGAGTGACATAACACATATAACTAAATAGAATAAAAAAAAAGAAACTCCCTTCTAGTCTCCCTGTAATAGTCTCCATTAGATCCTACATCACCCGCCATTGGAGAAGTCGTTCCAGGTGTTTGGTAACGTGTGTCAGAGGTCGATGAGCCTTAGACTTGTGATTTGTGGGTGAAAGTTTTGGATGTGGGTGAGTAATAGAAAAAAGCGGGGGGCGTATGAATATATAGATTCGAATTCTGCCCTAGCTGGCGTACGCCAACCTATCCTGGAGTGTGCTAGATTTTCGTGTTTTAGCTGGTGGCGTACGCCTGGCTCCAGTGGCGTGCGCCACTTCACAAAAATAGATAAAGGTGATGAAAAACTATCTCAAAATAGACACACAAAATAAAATAAAAATATATACAACTAAATAAGGAAACTAAAAATAAAATAAAATAAATCAAATATATAAAGATAAGGGTAAAGAGCTCCCTGTCAATCCTCTACAGGAGGAGATGGTGGAGGAGTGTAGCTCATGTGGGCACCATATTTCTCCGTCCATGAATGCATCCATGCCACGTGCGCTCTCTGCTCCTCCTGGAAGGCTCGCTGTGCCTCCCTTTCTATCTGCTATGCTTCCTTCTCTGCTTGCTGTGCCATAGCATAATCCTGCACCTGTTCCTGCAAGGTAGTAAACTGGTCATGAAGGGAGTGGAGCTCACCATAATAATTGTGATTCTTCTGGCTCGGTCCAGACTTATGGTGATGTCCCTCATCCTCTTGGACTGGCTCCTCCTCTCTTTCTCTTTAATCGTAAGGGTCCTGAGGGCCCTGCTCCTGTACTGGCATCAGAAGATCCAATCTGGCGAAGCGATCTATAACAACCTGGTGCATCACCCAAGGCTTGTATCGAATTACGGTCTTTGGTCCCTGTAAATCTGCATACAGCTCAGGGCTCTTTGCTTTCATGATGACAGATATGATATGCCCTAAGTATAAACGCCTAGGCTCCCTTTCACCGATCACTCTATCAAAGCAATTAATGATCATGGCATATTTGCTAAAGTCTCTAGAATGGCGCATGCAGTCAATGGCATAAAGTTGGGGGTAGAAAACCTTTGACTCCTCCCATTGACCATTATAGATCAGAGTCATAAAGCGATGAAGGATCACCAAATGTGGTTCCTTAATAAGGGCATTTGTAGCTCGCCCTAACTCGTATCTATCAATGCCTATGATCTTTCTCCACGCAGCATGGACCTCAGTTGTCGAGTGAAAATTTAAGAGACCTCCTCCAGGCTTAAGCTTAAGGCGGTCAATCAAATCAGTATCCCATCTTAAACTTCTCACCAAATAACCTAGCAGTGAAAATTTTTATGTTCGGCGCAATCCATAAAGTGTTATAGAACTCTAAATAGAGCTCCTGCCTAGCAGCTATACTCTTATTAGCAAAATACTCCCAGGCTAATTACTGCAAATCATCCTTCAGTTCATCAGCTACTCCTAACTTCTCCATATCAGCCCAATTAATAAAGTGGCTAATAGCATCTACTGAGGAGATCTTTTGATACCTCTCTCCCTTCCACTCATCAAAGATTGGGAAGGGAGCATCGTAGCGGTTGCGGATGTCATCTGAATTGGCAGGTGATGATGTAGATGACGCTGATGGTGTAGGAGTCCGTTGACACTTCCTCTTCTCCATTTGGCGAATTTGGCTAGTTCCTTCACCTTCTAACATCGTGCATTATTTTTGTGTATTGGGTAATGTGTCACGGAGGTTAGTAGGTTTGGGCTCCTACAGGTTTGCAGCTTTGGGTTTTAGGTACAAGAGGATTTGTAATTGTGACCTAAAATTTTGCATCCTGCCCTTATATTCTGCCATATTCTGACCTAAGTGGCGAATGCCACAAATGACTGGTGTACGCCATTTGTTCGTGAATGACTAGATTTTAGTACGATGTCTACATACGATGTACTATAGGTATATTATATACATAAAAACTACACACTTATAATATAAACTCACATATAATAATCTAATCTAATTTTTTGTGTTTTTTTTGATTTTTTGACTTTTATTTATGCTACGTTCCTGGAAAGCTTGAAAACTAGACGCCCCATTCTGATGGGTCATATCTTTGATGGATTGTCAATTATCGTAACCTTTTTGGCACTAAGCCTAGTAGGGTTATGACGTAATAGCACGGTCACTCGATTGGCAAATAGTACTATGCAAATGCAATCACCATCAAAGATGCAACTTTGATATTCGCAACTCATACAGTTCTTCAATCACGTACCAAGACGAACTGCCTAGTCTCGCAACCTTTTCAACACGAAGCTTAACAGGGTCTTGACATAACAGGACAATTTGCTCGGTCTGTGACATAGTACTGTATTTGCTACAAACACCATTGTGTTCCAATTTTCCACACTTGTGGCAGAATCCAAACTTTGCCATTCTTTTCTTGTAAGCACTCTTCGATGTCCCTCTGGAATATCTCAAAAAGTTCTTATCTCGTTGCTCAATTTTCAAGGCCTCTTTTGCTTTTTTCAAAATGATTAGACAAACATCTATCGGAATGTTTCTAAAAACTGAGACTCTCACTAAACATTTATACTTAGCACAAAACATCCTGTTCTTTATTCTCTGCAGGTAAAAGAGGACAAGAATATTTACACATCCAATTTTGCCCTTTCCAATAAACACAAATCACAGTTGGATTACCATGAATTACTACCTCCTTTCCTTGCAACCCTTTTAGCTCTCTGCCTATTCGAGTCTCCAAGTAGTTCCAGGGTACGCACTTGTGAGGAATGTCTCTTGTGACACTCAATTTGCAATGTCTCGTACGCTTTGTGAAGAATGAGCAGGCAAATGTCTTGTGGAAGATTTTTCTTAACTAAGAAACTTACCAAACAAAAGTACTTTGAACAAAACATCCTAATCTTTATTCTCTATAGGTAAAAGAGGACAAGCATATTTACAGACATGCTAATTTAGAGTTGTCAGCTTGACTCTTGTTCCTTTTGGTCAAGTACTGGATGGTTCATTAACCGATTGCATCTCCGCATCTTGGTTAATGACACTTCCTCCCATGTAAATTTTGCATCTTTGTCCATTGACTCTAAAGACCTTTCCCATGCTATCTTGTAAATCCAGTGCCCCTAAAGAGAACACCTTGACAATCAAGTAAGGGCTGCTCCACTTGAATTTGAGCTTCCCTGGGAAGAGTCTCAGCCACAAGTTATAGAGAAGAACATGTTGGCCCTTTTTGAAATCTTTTCGGATAATGTGGGCATCATGTCTCTTTTTGGTCCTTTCCTTGTAGAGTCTCGAGCTCTTGAATGCTAGGTCCCAAATTTCTTCTAACTCAGAGAGTTGGAGAATTCTTCGTTCCCCTGCCTTTTTATAATTGTAATTAAGGCTTTGATGGCCCAAAATGCATGATGCTCAAGTTCCACAGGAAGATGGCATGCTTTGCCATAAACAAGTTGATAAGGTGACATTCCTATTGGAGTTCAAAATGCCGTATGATATGCCCATAAGGCATCGTCAAGCTTGTTTAACCAATCCTTTCTTACAGTTTCGACTGTCTTTTCCAAGATTTTCTTGAGCTCTCGATTGGTGAGCTCTACTTGTCCACTCGTTTGGGGATGATAAGGTGTTGCTACCTTGTGCGTCACCCCATATCTTTTTAGCAGAATCTCAAATGGTTTGTTACAAAAGTGTTATCCTCCATCGCTGATAATTGCTCTCGGCACTCCAAATTTTGAGAAGAGTTTCTTCAGAAAGCAGATTACCACTCTTGCATCATTTGTTGGTGACGCTAGAGCTTCTACCCACTTTGAAACATAGTCTACTCCAACCAAGATATACTTGTTGCCGTATGATGTGGGAAATGGTCCCATAAAATCAAAACCCCACACATCAAAGAGTTCTATCTCCAAAATTCCAAATAAGGGCATCTCGTTTCTCTTTTAGATGTTGCCCATTCTCTAGCAGCGATCACACTGCTCAACATAGGTACGTGCATCCTTAAAGATGTAAGGCCAATAAAATCCGCACTCAAAAACCCGTAAGCAGTCCTAGATGCTCCATAATGACCCGAGTATGGAGTGTTATGGCACTGCTCTAAAATGTTTACTACTTCCTATTCTGCAATACACTGTCTAATCACCCCGTCACTACACCTCTTAAAAAGGTATGGATCATCCCAAATAAATATCCAAACATTCCTTAAAAATTTCTTTCTTTGGGGATAACTTAGGTCCTTAGGGATAATTCCTCCAACTAAAAAGTTGGCAAAGTCAGCGTACCAAGGTTCGTGTACTCTACTCAATGTCATCAGAGTTTCGTCAGGAAATTCTTCCTAAATCTTTTCATTCACTTCCACACCATCACTTTTCTCTAAATGAGAAAGATGGTCAGCTACAACATTCTCCGCTCCTTTCTTGTCTTTGATGGACAAATTGAATTTCTGAAGTAACAAAATCCAGCGCATCAAGCAAAGTCTTGCATCTTGCTTTGAGAATAAGTACTTCAAAGCAGTATGGTCAGTATACACTATCACTTTTGACCCTAGCAAGTATGGCCTGAATATACAACTGCAAGCATCTCTTTTTCTGTGGTTGTATAATTGAGTTGAGCCCCTGCCAGTACTCTACTAGCATAGTAGATGACATGTAGCTTTTCCTCTTTTTTTTGTCCCAGAACACAACCTAGAGCAAGATCACTTGCATCGCACATCAACTCAAATGTAAGCTTCCAATCCGGTGATGAAATTATCGAAGCTGTGATAAGAGCCTTTTTGAGAGCATTGAATGCTTGCAAGCATTGCTCATCAAAGTTAAAGGGTACATCCTTCATTAACAAGTTAGTCAAAGGCTTCGCAATTAGAGAAAAATTCTTGATGAATCTTCGATAAAATCCAGCATGACCTAGAAAGGCTCTAATTCCTCTAATTGTAGTTGGTGCTGCCATTTTCTCTATCGCCTCAGTCTTGGCTCTATCAACTTCCATACCAACCATAGAAATCTTGTGCCCAAGAACTATTCCTTCATCTACCATAAAATGGCATTTCTCCCAGTTGAGCACAAGATTCTTTTCTTCGCACCTCTCTAAAACCTTATCTAGGTTGTCCAAATAGTGATCAAATGAGTTTCCGAAAACAGAGAAGTCATCCATGAAAATTATCATGGAGCATTAAAATGTTGCTGGAGCACAACATAATCCAAAAGGCATTCTGCGATATGCAAAAACACCAAAATGGCATGTGAATGATGTCTTCTCTTGGTCTCTGGGATAAATTGCAATCGAGTTGTATACTGAGTACCCATTCAGAAAGCAATAGTAAGAATACCCTGCTATCCTTTCTAACATTTGATCAATGAAAGGAAGAGAAAAATGATCTTTCCTAGTGGCATCATTTAATTTTCGATAATCAATGCACACCCTCCATCCGATAACAGTTCGTGTTGGAATGAGCTCACCCTCATCATTGATTATCACTGTCATTCCTCCTTTCTTTGGAACACAATGAATTGGGCTTACCCACTCTTTATCCGAGATTGGATAAATTATTCTGGCTTCTAGGAGTTTGATCACCTCTTTCTTCACAACCTCCTTCATGTTAGGATTCAGTCTTCTTTGTCGGTCTACCCTCAGCCTCGCTCCTTCCTCTATGTGGATATGATGCATCATAATTTCAGGGCTTATACCCTTGATGTCAGATATTTGCCAAGCAATAGCTTTTATCCGTTTGTTTACTATTGCAAGAACTTTATCCCCTTCATCCTTGGAGAGTTTGTTTGAAATTATGATTGGTAACCTCCCTCCATCTATAAGAAATGCATATCTTAGATGCGAGGGCAACTCTTTTAACTCCAAGGATGGAGCTTTCACTATTGAGGGTGGAGTTCGATATTTCAAATGTATTTCCAACTCCCCAAGTAGACCATTCTTGTCAACTTCCTCCTCTTTGACTTCATCAATTTCCTTATCTTCTACATGTATTTCCTCTGTATCCTCGATTTTTGAGATGTTTTCTTTACAGAACTCAATGACACAATCTTCAATGACATCAATCTTCATGCATGTCCCCTCCTCTTGAGGATGATGCATCAAATTGCTCATTTTAAACTCAACCTCATCTTCTCCAATTTGTAGAGCCAATCTTCCATTATGTACATCTACCAATACGTGTATTGTGTTGAGGAATGGTCTGCCTAAAATCAGTGGACATTTATTGTCCTTTGGAAAATCAAGCACTATGAAGTCAACTGGAAAAATGAACTTGTCAATCTTAACCAGGACATCCTCAACTACACCGAAAGGTTTCTTAATTGTTTGGTCTGCCAACTATAGAAGCATAGTGGTTGGTTTAACTTCACACAAACCAAGTTCCCTAAATATAGATAAAGGCATCAAGTTGATACTTGAGCCTAAATCGCATAAACAGCTAGGAAACTCAATGTCTAAAGCTGGGAATAGTAAAACTCCTAGGATCTTTAAGTTTTGTCGAAAGATTTTTAGAGAGTAAAGAGCTACAATTTGCCGTGAGGGCAATAGTCTCTCCGTCATCCCACTTTCTCTTCTTTGTGACAAGTTCCTTTAGAAACTTAGTATAGTGTGGCACTTAGTCTAGCATCTCAAGAAAAGAGACATTAATCTGCACGTTCTTCATTTTCTTTATAAAACGGAGAAATTTGTCATCCATTCTTGACTTCTTCTTTACCCTATCCGGAAAAGGAAGAACTAGAGTCATTGGTGATAGTGGTAGATAAACTTCTTCCTCTACCATGTCTATTTCAACGAGCGGAGATTTTTCTTTCTCAACTACATTTTCCTCCTTGTCTTTGGTAGGGATCTCCTTCTTATTTTCCTTACCTTTGTATTTAACAACTTTGGGAGCCAATTCCTTGCCACTCCTCAAGAAGATAGCATTGACATTACCTCTAGGGTTTTCCTCCGTAGAACTGGGAAGAGAGCCTGATGCTCTAGTAGCATTTGTTTTTGTGATTTCCCCCAGTTGTACTTCCATATTTCGCATTGCAGTAGCTTGTCCCTTTAGGAATTGCTCTAAGTTGTTCTGCCTAGCTTCTTGACTAGCTAAAGCTGCCAAAATTTGACTTTGGTGGATTGAAGATCCTCTACTTTCCTGAATGAACTTCTCAATTTTGGTGAACCTCTCTTCAATCGCTCCCAATCTTTTCCCTAAGTAACCTCGTGGTTGAAAACCAGGAGGTGGTCCTTGTTGTGGGGCCCGTGAAGGAAGTCCTTTGTCAACAACAATGGCTAAGTTGTTGTCATTGTTTTCTCTTTCCCATGAGAAGTTAGGGTGATTCCTCTACCCTGGATTGTATGTTGATGAATAGGTTGTTCCCCATCCGATTTGCTCCTTGTCATTTCCCATTGACAAAATTAGCTTGCTCCCTAGGTTGGTTTAGCATTGCACATTGACTATACTCATGGCCAATATTTCCACAAGCTTCACAGCTCTGTTGTATTGTCATGGCATCGCCTTTGTTTAAGTTCATTTCACGCAATTGCTTTGCCATTACATCTAACTGAGCTTGAAAAGATGATTGAGAATCAAGCTCAAGCATCCCTCTGTGCTCTTGTGGTTCTCTAAGCTCTCTAACCTCCCTCATAGGTTGCTTCTTTCTCTCACTAGCCCTTAACTGGTTTGTTGCTGCCAATTCCTCTAAGATAAAGAGGGCTTCTTCCCTACCTTTTCTAAAAAAATTTCCATTTGAGACAGCATCATTAGTTCCCATTGCTGTTGGTCCTAGGCTAAAGTAGAAAGTCTTTAGCAAACATTCTTCTGTCAAGTTGTGGTGTGGGCAACTTCGTTGTAATTCCTTGAACCTTCCCCATGTTTCACTCAAAAACTCGCCTTCAAATTGTTGGAAATTAAGAATTTCCTTAACGAGTTTATTTGTCTTTGAGTATGGGAAATACTCTTCCAAGAAAGCGTTAGCTAATTCCTCCCAAGTAGTTATGGGAGTTCCCTTTAATTGCTTGTACTAAAGCTTCACCCTATCCCTCAAAGTAAAAGGAAACATCCTTAACCTTAAGGCATCTTCAGATATTCCTCTATACTTGAGATTATCGGCTAACTCCATGAAATTCCCTAGATGGTCATTAGGATCTTCATTGGGTAAGCCATAAAATTGAGAGGAATTTTGTAACATTTGTATGACGGCTAGCTTAAGTTTAAATTCATTAGCGTCCACTTCTTGCCTTCGCACTCCGGTAAGCACCTCCCCTAAGGTTGGTTTACCATAGTCCATTAAAGGTTGTTGCGGTGGTTGAGCACCTCCAGCTGTTGGAGCACCACCAGCTCCTTGTGCCTACCCTTGTGGTTCTCCTTGTTGATTCATCCTTTCTTGTTGAATTCTTTCTTGATTTAGCCTCTCTTGTTGAAATTTTTCTTGTCACAATGTCCTTTCCAAGTATGCTATGTCCACTTCACTTTCCAAAGGGAAGTTGGTGGTTGAGCGCGTTTTGGGCATGCGACTTAGAAAATTTATAACTTTTTTGTTCGATCTCCTAATTAGACAAGGTCAGCGACAAATGAAAGAAGACTTCCAATGCTACAACTTTGACTAAGGAAATTTTTCCCAGATTGTATTTTCACTATTCAAATAGTGAAAATACGAGGCTAATCATATTCTACGTTTTGGCAAGACTTGTCCAAAAATCGTATTTTGACTTCAAAATACGATATCTTTTTCGTCTTAACTCCAATTCAGGTGAAATCAGTGGGGTTTGAAAGAAGACTTCAAAATCTTTAATTTTGTCTAAGGAATATTTTTTTAGTTCGGAATTTATTTGTCCAAAACAATTAAAATCGGAGGCACAATGTTTCTGTGATTTTGCAAGACAAGTTAAAAATCAGGTTTTGAGCACTTGTTTTAGAATTGCTATATCTTTTTCGTCCATACTTCAAATCACACGAAACCAACGGGGTTGGAAAGAAGACTTCACAAATTTCAATTTTGTCAGAGCACAAATATTTCCAGTTCGGAGTCTAAGACATCCAAAAAAATAAAATGCGAATCTAATTTTCTGGCCGAATTTTCCGAGCAAGTTTTTCGCAAGATTTGCCTGAAATGACCTTTGTGTCTTGAAAATGCGATAACGTTTTCGTCCAAACTCTAATTAAGGTGAAATCAACTGCAAATGAATGAAGACTTCGAGATGCACAATTTCATTAGAGCATGTTTTTTTCCAATTTGGAATCTAAGATGGCCAAAAAATTACAATCCGCGAGTGGCAATAGCTAAAAATTCCTAACTCAAGTTCGTAAGCTAAGCTTTAGCTTCAAAACTCAATTCCCCTGCAACGGCGCCAATTGATGAGCTAGGTGTTTTAATACACCTGATGCAATATAGATTATGAAGTAGGGTTATCGATCCCATGAGGAATGAGGTTGCGCCTTACTCGGCTTACTTAAATTTAGGAATTTTATGTCTTTTGTTTTTTTGGTTTGGTTTAGGTGGCTTAACAAACTAACATGCTTAAAATAAAAATACAACCAACTTAAATCATGCAAGATCACAAGAAAACTCAAGAACACGAGATATATATCAACTTAAAACAGGTGGTGTGATACCATAGATTACTTGAGTAAACTACATGGTTCGTTGGGTTTTTAAGTACGTGTCACAATCCGAGTGTTTCAAGGCAACTAATCTACACTTTCACGCTAGATTAGTCTAAATTGATCTTTAACTAAACTTATATGAACTTGATGTGCTTTTGCCCCCACCGGTCATATAAATCTAACTAAATACCAAATATATACTTCACCCTTTTGGATAACCAATCACCAAGTGAAATTTTCATCTCACGAGGCAATGGATCAACATGTTAAATGTTCGATAAAGTCTTTCTCCTTTCGGTCTCAAGACTTGATTATTTTCAAAGTTCTAGGTGATCAAATTATACTAGGCCTTAAGACCTTTAACATATACATGATCCTTAACATTTTTACCCATTTTAAACCATTAGAAAACTTAAGTTTTCAAGGCATCACACCAATAAGTAACTACTCACACATATTAGCACAAAACTTGAAAATAAACATACTTATACATAAACACACTTATCATACATGTTATTTACATTAAAAGCTAAGGAAAAGCAAGAATTAAAAGGGTAAGGAAGGTGTACAAATTCCAAGCACAAGTTTGGTTCTTCTTTTTCTTCTTCTCCTTCCTTGTCATTTCTTCGTCTTGGCCATTTCTCTCTTTTTTTCTCTTCTCTTCCTCTTTCTTTGATACGTGAGTTTCCTCCTTCTCTTGGCTGCCACCTTTTGCTTACTTAACTGACGTAATAATCCTATCATATTACAAGCCAAAAACTAACTTAACAAACTAAATCTTTTACAAATATCTAACCAACTCTTCAAAACATGTTTCCTACTTTAGGACTTGTAAGCAAGAAGTTAAATGAAGTGTAATCATCCTTATTCCATTCAAGTCATAGTCAATTTGAGTCATCTTATCCTTTCAAATTGGCAGCCACCGATTTGGGCTAAGAAGCCCAAAGTTTGGCCCAAATCAACCATCAAGTTTGGCCCACTCGGACAGAATCAGCCCATGATATTGGATCAAGCGTTTTCCCATCTTAGACAACAAATTGGAAGGTTACATTTCGATAGATTGTATTTAAGGATGTCTTCTTTCCAATTCCGCTGACAGCGCCTCAATCCAACTTTGTATGAGGAAGTTATGAATTTTCTTGTGCAAGAGGTCTGGCCCGGCGAACTACATGGTTAGTCTCGGAAATAATTGGTGCATTCGGTTTGTCAATGCCATTTTGCTCGCAACCTTGTGATCTTGATCGTGCATTATGATATCATTGTCCATGAAGCTCCTAAACATAAAGAAAACATAAGAAAAATAAACAAACACGATAAAAGAACAATATGTACAAAAACGAGATAAAGACTTAGAAAACTCGTAAAAACGATATGTAACAAATGCTAAACTTACACTTAAATGTACATAAGTAATGAGTGTTTTTGACACTCATCACCAAATCACCTAAATTATGATATAAATTAACGAGAGTTGACCGATAAGCACTCGAGTTAGTGGAAGAATCAATCAGCATATTCTTAGGTATTAATGAGATATCTTGATATTGTAAGAATAACCCATTAGGAGGGATCATTATGATTAAGGTTGATTTAGTTCTAAGCTTGTTTAATGAGCGAAAGCGTTAATTAGTAACTTATGCCTTTACGATCTTAGTTTTGTCGACTTAATGAGCAAAAGTGTTAAGTAGATGCATTAGACAACTCAGGGTACTAGTTACAACTTCATAAGAACCATAACCTGGATATAGGTAGTCAACTCATGAAGGTATCATGCTCAGTTCGTCTTTGTCATTAAAACCCTTGTCATTTATACTTTTGTCGTCAGCAAATCTTTCACCTTAAAAAGAATCGTTACCTTAGTGCACTCCTGTGACTGTCCAATTTTGTGTCTAACCCTCAATTCGAACATTACTTACCCATTATACTATTTGATTGCACATTAAATTGTTTATTAATGTTCCGTACGTCAAATTGGTGCCATTACTAGGGAACTGAAATTTTCGGATGTAAAATTTACAGTAGTTCAGTTTGTGCATCTTGTTCGCTCACCCTACTTATGGCACCTATGCAGGTACCTCTAGTACATGCCAATGACTCGTAGTGACAAACCTGACTTCAGCCTGGATAATGTGTTACACGTCGACATCAGAGCTCTTGAATGGGAAAATCGAAGAGATAGAAAAATGCAAGCTAAAATGATAGCCCGAAACCAATGAGCTAAAATGCAAGGTGCACTCATTGATCATACTGCGCCATAGCACCAGTGCGGATCCCTCCTGGAATCATCTATTCTAACATGAGACAGACCCACTAACGATGAAGAGCAAGCTGAAGGTGCCTTAACCTTTCACATTCCCTTTAGAGCTGTACAGGTATTATAATCATATGCTACATTCAGTGGAGTCCAAAAGGAGAACCCTCAGACTCACCTCAAAAGATTTGAGGATGTTAGTAAAATCATGAGATTCCAAGAGTGACCTCTGAAGCTATCAAACTCCGGGTATTCCCATTCTCCTTGCGAGATAAAGCCTATGATTGGTATAATAATTTGGAGGGTGAAGTGCTCACCAGCTGGGCAGCGATGACTTAAGCCTTCCTTAGGAAATATTTTTCAATGGTTAATTCAGCACAAGTCCTCCAAGTCATCAACACATTCTGTCAAAAAGACAGTGAAAACATCTATGATGCCTGGAAGTAGTTCAGGTCCTTACAGAAAGCATTTCCACAGCATGGTATAACCCAGGAAAATCTTATGAAGATATTCTACAGCGGAGTTGATGAAGCATCTTGAGCACATATCAATGCTTCGTTTAATGGAGTATTCATGAGCAAGTCAGTCGAGGAAGTGGCTCAGCTAATGGAGGAAATGGAAGAAGTTAATGGCATATGGAACAATGAGTATGTCAGTTCAGCTCCAAAGACTCCAGCAAGGGGATGTATACAATAGACCCAATCAACAAGTTTGAAGCAAAGATGGAAGCTCTTTCTAAAAAAATTGATGACCTTCTCACAAGCAAAGGCAAGGCCACTACAATCCAAGAAGCATGTTAACTTTGCAGCGAAGCACACCCTGTCATTGAGTTCCCACTAATGCAAGAACTTCAAGTTGTTGCAAGTAAACAACCTCCTGGATTTGGATACCCTCATCCACAGAACACTCATCTGAACTTTTCTCATTTTGGGCAACAAGCGAGTAATATCGGGTCCCTACAAGAATTCATAAAATCATAGGAGAGTGACCAAGTCAAGGTAATAGGAGACAAGATTGATCAGCTAGTCAGGGAATAACTCCAAACTTGACCAACTGGTCGGAGTGGTTCAACAGTCCATCCAACAGCAGACCCTAATGGTCCAGTGCATGGACTGGTGCAAAACTCGTCAGCAAGAATTAGAGACATATATAAAGGGTCAAGCTTTGCAGCTAAAGAAAATGGAATTAGAAATTAGGAATCTAGCTACCTTGAACGCTCGTAGGCCAATCGGTACTTTAACAAGCAATGCGGAGAACAACCCGGAAGGAGATGTCAAGGCCATAGCACTCAGGAGTGGAAAAGAAATTGAAGATCCTGTCAAAGCTCCCAGACCTGTTATGGCAAAGGAACCAAAGGTTGATGCAACAACAACCCAAGACAAGGAGGAACTAGTTGCACCTCTAGAACCTAAGATTCCTCTACCACTATTTCCCTAAAGGTTAAAGAAAAAGCCAACAGTGGATGAGAAGTTCCTGAGTTTTCTAGACAAAGTCAAAGGAATTCAGATTAGTATACCTTTCCTTGAGTTGCTCGACCATATGCCACTCTATGCTAAGTTCCTCAAGGAGGCTATCACAAAGAAGAAAACTTGGAACAAGGATGAAAAAGTCGACTTGACTACTAACTGTAGCTCACTAATCTCCGAGAATATTCTAGCCAAGCTCAAAAATCTAGGGAGTTTTACCATCCCATGCCATATTAGGGAAATAGAATATCCCAAGTGTCTTTGTGACCATGGGATGAGCATTAATCTCATACCCCTCACCATCTTCCGACAAATTGGCTTAGAGACCTTAAACCAATGGAGATGCGTCTTCAGCTTATAGATCAAATAGTCAAAACATCACATTGAATCACATAAGATTTTCTCGTGAAGTTTGAACAATTTTATGTCCCAACAGATTTTGTGGTACTAGATTTTGACCTCGATAAAAACTATCCTCTCCTACTAGGAAGACCTTTCCTCAATACCAGTCGGGCCTTGATCGATGTTAAAGGTGGAAAATTGACATGGTCACGAAAAGGTGGAGTACCAAATAGCCAAGGCATTGCACCACCAAGATGAGGAATGGTGCATATGTATTGACTTTGGGATTAATGAAATCTTATGCATGGATGAGTATAAATATTTGGCTTCCACAACAGTCAATAAGGATAGCACTTTCACCCGAGCTCACCAGGTCACTAACATCACTATCACCAAGTAGTCAAGGAAGACATTACTAATGAGGCAGGATTGGAGCTTAAACTCCACTGTGGGGCACCTACATTTCCATCGACCATACGGCCACCCATGTTGGAGCTGAAGGAACTACCACCTCACCTACGATACGTATTTCTGCATGAAGGAGGTAAACTTCTGATTATTATCTCTAGCAAACTTATTGTTGCGTAGGAAGAATGGGTCTTAGCCCTAGTTAACAAATGAGTCAAGGCTATGGGGTGGCAGATTTCTGACATCTAGGGGATAAGCACAGACATCATGATGCACCGCATCAATATGGAGGAAGGAGCGTGACCCAAGGCAGATCGCTAGTGACACCTGAACCCAAACATGAAAGAGGTCGTAAAGAAAAAGGTAATCAAACTCCTTGATGTAGGAATTATATATCCTATCTTAAATAGCGAGTGGGTCAGTCCTGTACAATGCATTCCCAAGAAGGGTGGCATGATAGTCCACACCAATAAAGATGGAGAATTAATCTCTACACGGATAGTCACCAGGTGGCGTATATGCATAAACTGCTAAAAACTTAATGTTGCAATGCAAAAGAATCACTTCCCTCTCCCATTCATCAACCAAATATTAGAGCGCATCACCGGATATACTTACTACTGCTTCCTAGACGGACACTCCAACTACAACCAGGTACTCATCTATCCTGATGATCAAGATAAGACTACCTTCACTTGTCTATTTGGTACCTTTGCCTACAGGAGAATGCCATTCGGACTATGCAATGCCTCAGCCACCGTTTAGCATTGCATGATGGCAATTTTCTGGGGAATGAATGAAGAAATCATGGAGGTATTCATGGATGACTTTTCTATCTTTGGTGACTATTTTGATCATTGCCTTCACAACCTTGACAGAGTACTCAAGAGATGTGAAGAGAAACATCTGGTATTGAATTGGGAGAAGTGCCACTTCGAAGTCGACCATGCCAAAACTGAAGCCATAGAAAAGATGCTCCGACCAACCATAGTCAAGGGGATCCGTGCATTCCTCAGACATGCTGGGTTTTACCTTATTTTATTAAGGATTTTTCTTCTATAGCTAAGCCCTTAACTAACCTCCTTAACAAAGACGTCCCCTTCCTTTTTGATGATTCGTGCTTGTAAGCTTTCTGGAAACTTCAGCAGGCATTAGTCATGCCTCCCATCATCATATCCCCAATATGGGATTTGCCATTTTATTAACATGCGATGCCAACAACGATGCCTTAGGATGTATTTTATGGCAGAGAAAGGAAGGTTGACTCTATGTCATCTACTACGCGAGTAGAGTCTTGGCAGGCACATAACTCAACTACACTACCACTGAAAAAGAACTACTTGCTATAGTTTATGCCTGTGACAAGTTTTGACCATACCTCCTCGGCTCTAAAGTCATCGTCTACATGGACCATGCTGTCCTCTGATATTTATTCACGAAACAAGATGCCAAACCTCAACTAATTTGTTGGATTTTGCTCTTGCAGGAATTCGACCTAGAGATCAAGGACAAGAAGGGCACAAAAAATGTCATCGCTGATCATTTACCCAATTTAGAAGATAGCATTGGAATGGACAAGGAAGGCCAAATCCTCAAACACTTCCCAGATGAAGTACTCCCATACCTATAGGCCATCCAACCCCTTTAGTATGCAGATCTACCCAATTACTTGGTGAGTAATATAATCCCTGAGGACTTAACTTATGCCCAATAAAAGAAGTTCCTTAGCAACATCCATTTCTACCTATGGGATGAGCCCTTCCTTTTTTTGCAGCTGCGCTGATGGCATGTTACGACAATACATCCCTAATGACAAAATCCCAACCATGTTGTATGAGTGTTGTGGATCTCCATATGTTGGACATTTTGGAGCTTCTTGGACTATCGCTAGAGTGTTAGAGTATGGGTTTTATTGGCCTATAATTTTCAAAGATGCTCGGGAGTTTGTAGCCTATTGTGATTGCTGTCAATGGATGGGCAACATCTCTCACCAAGATGAACTTCCTTAGTCTAGCATCCTGGAAGTCGAGTTGTTTGATGTCTGGGGGATAGACTTCATGGGCCCGTTCCCACTATCAAAGGGCAACAAGTACATTATAGTCGAGGTGGATTATGTGTCCAAATGGGTGAAAGCATGGGCCACTGCAACGAATGATGCAAAGGTTATACTTCATTTCCTAAAACAACTATTTGCCAATTTTGGTGTCCCTCGAGCTATCATAAGTGATGGTGGCTCACACTTCTACAACCAAGCTTTCGCCACACTCCTCAAGTATTATGATATCACTCATAAAGTCGCTACTCCATACCACCCTCAAACCAGTGGTCAAGTGGAGTTATCTAATAGGGAGATGAAGATGTTCCTGGAGAATACAGTTACTTCTGCACACAAGGATTGGTTACTCAAGCTTGACGATGCTCTCTGGGCCTACTACACCATATTCAAAACTCCTATAGGCACAACACCATATTGTTTGGTATATGGGAAGGTGTGTCATCTTCTAGTTGAGCTAGAACACTGAGCATTCTAGGCGATCAAGATATTAAATTCTGACCATAAACTTACACGGGAGTGCTATTTGCTTGACTAGTAGACTAGTTTAAATGGTGTTAAAGGTATGCTAAAGCCCTGGTTGGGCTGGCGTGCACTGGATTTTTTGGCGTGTGCCAACTCCTTCACTCGAGCACACCTGGTGTGAGCCAATACAGCTGGCGTGCACCAAGTTGTAGCAGTCAGATTGCAATAAAAGTAAGAAATGAATATCATCCCACAGGGACTGAGGTTCTAGGCTGGTCTATAGTTTACTTACTAGTGTAGGATCAGATTACGAAGTTTGGTTATTTACACACGCGATCTAAAGTCTAAATAATAAACCTAAAGGTCACAAACTTAAGCTATTGGTTTACTAGTTTTCCTACTTACTGCAAATAACAACTTAGGATACTAAAATGAGTAAGGTACCTAATCCAAAAACATAACAATAAGAATCAGGGAATTTATTAAGTATGTGATATGGTCCGAGTGGTTCTAAGGCAACTAATCTACGCCTTCGTGCTAAAAGAGTCTTAATCGATCTTCAACTAGGCTTAGAATAGCTAGATATGTTCTTTCGACCCCACTAACCATCTAATCTAGATAAACACCAACTATAAGCATCACTCAGTAGACAATAAGTAGGTCACCTAGGAAGATTTCTCTCCTAGCGAGAGTACTCATCATCAAACTAACCTTTCCATCAATCCTATCTCCTTTCGGTCTCTAGTTTTGACTAAGTACGAAGGCTTGGTGGCCAAGCAAGTCTAAGCATGGTATGAAGCTCATTAATAAGAATAGATTCCTCAAGATTCCCCATAAAACTGTGGCTACATGCAAGGTATCAAGCCACCAAACTCACAGAATACTACTCACACATACTTAATATAAACAACATAATATATTAATGACCATAAGTAAAGAGTTAAAGGTAAGAAGGCTTATTTGTGTTCAAGAAGCTCTCTTCCCTTCAAACCCACGTACATGGCAATGGGAGAGAGTCCCCCCCTGTCTAAAGTCTAAATCTTATCTATATTAATATCTATTTTACTCTTAGACCAAAACTACTCTTATATGTCCAAGGATAAGACTATCAGTTGAGTTTAATAGTAAACAAACAAAATATATTCCTAAAATATCCTAAATCCCTGCTATTTATGTTTTTACATCGTTACAAACATTAAATGACCAACTTGATTTAATCCTCCAAAGTCTAACAATCAACTCAGCCACTTGCAAATTTTGTCAGTCGTATTCCTGCCTGGCGTAAGCTAGGTGCCATTGGCGTGTACCAGCCTTCACATTTTCTCTTTCTTTCTGTGCGCCTGGTCATTTACATGCATGGTCATTCGAGTGACAGTTCTTTGGCATGCGCCAGCTACCCATGCTTTGCAGTCCTTAGCTTCGCAACTTCGCTCTTGTCCTTGCCTTCGTGTGTTTGCCCGATCATCCTCCACTTCTCCTCAAATATACTTCTAAAAACAAGCAAACTCAATGAAAAATGATAAACTCTACAAAAACACACAATGAACGAAAACTAACACTACTATGACTAAAATGCAAATAAATTAACCTAAAACATTAAGAACAACTTACTAAAAAGATACGAATAATGAGTGTATTTCACACTCATCACACCCCAACACTTGAATCATTGCTTGTCCCCAAGCAAAACTCAAAATGCAAAAACAAACTAGACAAATATAACAAAAGAACAAACAAACATATAACAAGGTAAAAACTTGGTATGACTAACTCAAAACTTAACTTCCCTAAAAAACATCAGCTTACATCACAATAATATCATAAACTAATTCATCAATTCAAAATGCAAAGCACAACAAACTTGTATACATCTCAATACTTAATTATTTAAACAAGTGTTAACTCTATGTAAAAGACACTCATATGATCAATGTGGTCAACTTCCTATCACTCGCATATAGGTCAATATATCCCAAAGCATCCTACATCCTACTTAGCGTTATCTAAAAGTCGAAATAGTTGCTAATAGTCGGGGGGATTTTTTATTGGGTTATAATAGGGCTTAAGGTACAGGTGAGGTAAAATATTTGGATGGTAGCTAAACCAATCCGAGGACATGTCCCAATGCAACTAATCACTCGTCTAATCTAAACATCTTCACAAAAGATAAATTAAACACACACCCTAAATAAACCAATGAACTAAGACCTAGAAGCACAAGATTTGCTAGAAACATGCTTTATTCAACTTCACATTCTTTTTTTACTTCTTTTTCTTTTCTTTTTTTTCTTACATATACACATTCTTATTTATAAACTTCATACAAACTATACAAACTTAGCATGTTATAGGCAAAAACTTGACTTCTAAAATGGCCACATACATACAAAAATTCCTACAATAATAACCCAAATCCAATACAAAATATCCCTACATGTGCAAACCTATACGTCCTCGGATCAGATGACCAAAGGTAGCGAAGATGGGTGATATAAGGTTTGTAGTTGGCTTCCTCATCTAAGATCAAGAAAAGGCTAGGCTCGATGGGTTAAAATAATGGATATGTTAGGGATTTTGTCTCTAAGGCTCTAGGCTCGAATGTCAAAGAATGCCCCCATCTTTTTACTAACTTTCACACAACCTAGACTACGATTAGTACTAGTAGGATATCTCGATCAACTAACTCTAGTATGCATCTCATGAAAAATATAAAAATTGGTGTCTCTTCCTTTGGCTCAAGTACTCACAAGGTTCATTCATTAACCCTCTAGTTTAATCTACATAGTAAGACCACTAGTCTAAACAACAGAGTGCTAGGTTACTACCGGTTATCAGTTTCTAGGCTTTGCGCTCGAATTAAATCCCTAACTAAGAGTTTCATAAAATTCTAACACAAGTTGAAAATTTTTGAGGGGGTCAAATTTTGAAAAAAATCCATGCCAAAGTCTAAACCTAGACAAGATAACCTAACATGCTAAATAATTTTAAACATCTTAAACAAGACTAAACAACTTAAAAGGAAGATTCCTAGAAGGAACCCTCCCCCACACTGGAACAACACATTGTCCTCAAGGTTTCTAAGATACTAATAAACACCTAATCACATGCAAACAACACAAATAAACAAACACAAAAGCAAACACACAATCATGCAAGCAATCAAAAACAAAGACAAGCAAACAAACATGGCATATAAACGAAAGCTAACAAAATCACGGCCATAAATAAAGAAATAAACATAAATGACAAGATAAATAAGAACATAAGAAAATAAAATAAAAACTAAAAGAAGAGAAATAGGAGCTCCCTATCACTGATCTAACGGAGGAGCTAGGCTGAAGCCATCGCCAAAGTTCTTGGCCCATTTACGCATCCACTCCGTGTGTGCTCACTATTGCTCCATATGCACATGTTGTGCCTCCATATGAGCTCTCTGCTCTACATAGAATGCCTGCTGCTCCCCTATTTTTGCTCTCTACTGTGCATCCATGATAGCAATATAGTCATGCTATCGCTCCTGGCTGGCCGCGGTAGTAACAACATAGTCCTGTAGCTCCATGCCAAATCCATGTAGCTGCTCTCCAAAATCCTGTAGCTATACCTACATCGTAGCAAACTGGTCATGAAGATCTATTTGTGGGCGCAGAGCCTGCTGGCTAGGTCCAGGCTCGTCTAGATCCTGGCTAGGACCCTCCTATCTTGGTGCCATTGACATCAGTCGATCTAGGATGGCCTTTCTCTCTCCCAATGGGTTATACTCAATTATCTCCTCTCCATTTCTCATTGTCCTCTTGATTAGCTTGCTATAATGGAGCTTCTGGATGTTGAGCCATATTGGCTCTCTAATCGTCAGAGCTGAATCTGTAAATTGATCATTTAAATGGTGACATGTAATGCGAGCAATAATATGGCCCAAGTGTAGTTACCTACGTCTATCAGTAATAGTACGTGCAAAACAGTCCAAGACAAAAGAAAAAGTACTAAAAGGAATATCGTGGTATAGACAGTAAATAGCATATAATTGTGATCTAAACACCTTCGACTCCTCCCAATGACCACAGTATGTCAAAGTCATGAATCGGTGGAAGATACCTAGATATGGCTCCTTGATAAGAGCACTAGGTGCCTTCCCCGATTCATATCTATCAAACTCGCTAATCTCACGCCACTCAACATGGGCATCATCAGCAGGAGTGAAATCTTATGCACTCCCTCTAGACTTAAGCTCGAGGACTTTATTAAATTCATCCTCGGTCATACTAAACTCTCTCCCAGACAAACGTGAAGTAAATGATTACCTATTTTGTACAATCTGCAATGTGCAATAGAACTCAAGAGAGAGCTCCTGCCTAGTATTAATGCTCCTATCAGCAAAATAATCCCAACCCCACTTTTGCAAAGCAGCTTTTAGTTCTACAATAACTCTGAACATATGCATCTCTGCCCAATCTATCCTAAAGTGATTCAAAGTAGGAAGATTTGAGAGATTTTGGTACCTCTCTCCCTCCCAATCATGAAAGATTACAAAAGGTGCACCGTAGCAGCCATGAATATCGTGCAAATATGCTAAATATGAATCTAAAGAGGAGGAATCTGATAGTGAAGATGTGGGATTCCATGCATGCTTTGTCGTATCCTGGTGATGAATACAGCTATATCCTGTAGCTTCCGACATTGTGAATCGCATTTTGAGTGTTAGGTAATGTGGGTAGAAGGTTTGGTGATGTTGGGCTTGTGAAGATTTTTGTTTTTGGGTGAAGAGGAGGAATGGGTATTGTGTTTTTGTGAAGAATGGCACATACCCGAGGGTTTTATATTCTGTTTTGCCCGAACTTAGTATATGCTATGTCCATTGGCATGCACCAAATTATCTATTTTCTCATACCCGACGTATGCCTACTACCTTGGCGTGCGCCAACTATGTACGAATCTCAAAAACTACACACTTATGATATAAACAATAAAACTAAAATATCAACATAAGAAACAAAACATGCTAATCTAAGTTTTTGGCTTTTATGTATGCTACGTTCCTGGAAAGCTTGAAAACCAGACACCCCATTCTTATGGGTCACAGGTGCAATTTTGACATTCGTAATTCGCAACGTAGTAGTAGGGTACACTCATCTTGTGAGTTAGTGCTATTTTTGCTATAGTCAACTTCGTGTTTGAACTTCCTACTCCTTGGTACTCATCAATATAAATTGTTAAGCACAACAATCAGATAGAAGTAACTTTTTATCCCCCATCAATCGCAAAAATGCAGATATGTGCTAAACAACCAAAGGGTCAATAGCACTAATATTTACCATAGGATTGGGAGGTGTTTTGACCTCACCCAAAAATAACCAATCGCAACCAAGAGTGGGAGGTTGTTTAACATTGTGGTCGAGTATTTTACCTTCACTTACCACATACAAGATTAAAGGTTTAGCAAACCTTCTTTAATCTTGAAGTCAAGGTGGAATATTGTGGCGGATGACACTAGACTCCTCCTTCGATATGGCTTCTTCTTTTTCCTCCAAATTTTCAATATCTGCCAAATCTTTGGTTGACCAAAAGTTATGCCCAAAGCAATAAGCACTAATCATAGGTTCGTCAACCTCCGTTTTTGTGCTCTTTAAAAGCCCTATCTCTTCTTTATCTTCCTCCTTTTCCTCATTCTTTTCATTTTCTGTTGGAAGTGCATTTTTATGAATAAATAAGCTCGTAGGGGTTTTTTGTATCACTCCTCTATTTCAAAATTCCACAAATGAGCATTATTCTCTAGACTAGATACAGCTTCTATCAATGGCATTAGATAGATGTATGATAGTGGAGGAACCTATGACCGTTCCTCAACTTCCAAGTCCATTTACATATTGCCATCCTCCACTTGCACTTCATTGTCTTCCCATAAATGATGGATTTGCTCAGATGGTTTAATGGAGATGGCATCTTTGACATATGCATTAAAGTAAATATCATCTAAATGAGCTTGTAGTCTCTCAAAGGTTTGAGTTGAGGCAGATGTTCGTATACCTCCCAGACGAGAGGGTCTGCTTTTTTTTCCTTAAGTTTTCTGCTGCTTTTCTAAACGACAAGTTGTCTGTCTGGACGACCTGGCGTATGCCAAAAGTGCCTGGCGTGCGCCAGGTTTTACGTTTTTGAAGAGTTGGAGTACGCCAACTCTTCTAGCATGAGAGTTTTTGCCTCAAATGGCCCAAGTTGGCGTACGCCACCTGTTTCTGGCGTGCGCCAACACAGCAGTTTTTCTAGCAGAGTTGCACAAATGAGTAAGTAAGGGAAAATCGTCCTACAAGGACCGAGTTTAAAGCTTCAACTTGGTTTAGTAACTTGTCTAAGATCAAATTATGAAGTGGTTTGATGGAAACTTTCATTCTAAGTTGGTTTACTAATCTAACAAATTATGAATTTAGTTACTTGAAGGTTTGGTTTTCAAAATAGAATCTTAACAACTTATATTGCACAAATGAGCAAGGGGAACTTAAAACCACAATAATCATCAAATTCAGAAGGTTTACTAAGTACATAACATGGTCCTAGTGCTTCGAAATCAACCAAACTACACTCTCGTGCTAGAAAGGCCTAAATTGTTTCTTTACCATACATAACATGATAAAATGTTCTCTCGACCCCAAAAACCAACTAAGCACAGCAAAGAACCAACTATATGTATCACTTTAAGGACAATAAATCACTGAGTAAGAGTATTAGCAACTCGAACCAGCAACTTATCTAACTAACCTTTCCATTTAAACTATCTCCTCTCGGTTTCAAGTTTAAACTAACTTCTAACCTTGGTGATTAAGCAAGTTTATCATGGCAATAAGTTCGTTAGTTTGACATGTTCATCATGTTTTTAACCCTCTAAACTGTGACTAAGTAGTGGCTTTAAGCCACCAAACTCAAAGATCAACTACTCACACATGCTTGCAAAGAACAATATAATCAAAAACATGAACATACTTAGCATTAATTAACAAAACGAAGAGTACAAGAGAAGAAAGCTTTACAAGGTGATCCTCAGCTTTTCCTCAAGTTCTTCACATAAAAGATGGCCCAAGTTCGTGCTACCTCTCCTCTCTCTCACACACTTGTCTATTCTACACTAATGTTCATTATTAGCATAAAACAAAAGTCAAAAGTCAAAACAAATATAAACTAACTTAATATCCTAACAACTATCCACCTCTACACTATAATGGTCTGCCAAGGTCACAAGAAGGCCAAAAATCCCGAGTGCATGGCCCCCTCCACTGTTTTCCACTCAAAGAGGCAAGTGGCTGGCTATGTCACTATCTGGTCTGGCATGTGCCAACTCTTCCTGGCGTGCGCCAGATCCTCAAGTGCTCGGTCATTCACGTCTGGTCGTTCTTGCTTATAGTCGTTTTCTCCTGGTGCATCATTGGCATACGCCCCCTATCTCTGGCATGCGCCAGGTCCTCAGCTTTGCTCTTCTTGCCTTTGCATCTGTCCTCTCGTCCATGCATCCGCTCGTCTAGCTCGATCGTCATCCATTTCCTCGAATTAGCTCCTAAAACCATAAAACATAATGAGAAACAAAATACACGACTAAAAACATGAAATAAACAAAACTACGCCAAAGATAACTAAAACTCAAATAAAACAACCTAGAATACTAAAAATGGACTAGACAAAGGACACAAGTAATGAGTGTTTTAAGCATTCATCACACCCCCACACTTGAATCTTTGCTTGTCCCCAAGCAAGACTTAAATGCTGACAACAAGGGAACAAAAAACAAATATCACAAACACACACACAAACACATAACAAGGTAAAGACTTGGCAAGACTCTTTCAAAACTTAACTTCCCTCAAAAACATCAACTTATATTAAAATCTCATCAAAAACATAGTTAAGTCATCAACTACAAAACACAAAACACTATAAACTAGTAAACGCCTCGACACTCTATTATTTAAGAAAGTGTTAACTCTATGTAAAAGACACTAGAAGGTTAAACTCTCAAGGATAGTAACATGTATCACTCATATAATGTGTATGGTCAACTTCCTATCACTCGCATACAGGTCAATATCTCAAAGTATCCTACGTCTTACTCAGCGCTACCTAAAAGTTGCAATGATTGTAAATGATCGAGGGGCTTTTTCATCGGGTTGTAAATTGGGCTGAAGGTCAAGGTGAGGTAAAATATATGGGAAGTGGCTAAACCACCCAATCCGAGGACTCGATAAATGAACTAAGCAGTCACTCGTCTAATCTAAAACATCCTCACCAAGTATAATAAACGTACACTCCCCAATCTCCCAATATACAAAGACCTAGAAGCTCAAGTTTTGCCTAAACTTATGCTTATTTGACTTCACACATTTTTTTTCTTTTCTTCTTTTCTTTTCACTTTTTTCTTCTTTGCTTTTCTTTTCACTTTCTTTTTCTTTTCTTTTCTTTTCACTTTTTTTTTCTTTTTCAACATGTTATAACTCATGCACGTGTCTAAGCAAAACTCGGCTTCTCAACATGGTCATAAACTATAAAATAAAATCTCAACATATACCCCAAGTCGGTTTCAGATACCAACCAATCATAATACAAACATTCCCAACAAGCGTAACCTAAAAGTCCTCGAATCGGATGATCAAAGGTAGGGAAGATGGTGGATAATAGGCTCAAAGTTGGCTTCCTCATCTAAGATCAATAAAAAGGCTCGGCACAAATGGTTTAACTCAAACGATAGTAAAGGATTTTGGCTCTAAAGCTCTAGGTTCAAATATCAAAGAATGCCCCATCATCTCACTAACTTCCATGCAACCTAGACCACGATAAGTACTAGCAGGATGCCTCAATTAATTAATACAAGTATGCACCTCATGAAAAATAGAGTCTGGTGTCTCTTCTGTCGGCTCAAATACTTACAAGGTACACTCAAAAACTCTCTAGTCTAGTCTACATAATGAAACTATCTTCCTAAACAACAGAGTGTGAGGTTTCTACCAATTCCTAGGCGTTGTGCTCGAATTAAATCCCTAACTAAAGATTTGATAAAATTCTAACATAAGTTAAAAATTTTTAAGGGGGGTCAAATTTATGAAAAATTCATGCCAAGTCTAAACCTACACGTCCTAGACAATCTAAACGTCCTAAAAAGAAAGATTCCTTCCTGGAAGGAACCCTCCCCTACACTTGAATGACACATTGTCCTCAAGATGTCTAATACACGCAATCAAAAACACAAATATCAATTAAGTATAAAAAGAACAAACATGCAAGTAAGCTAAAACAAAGATAAGCAAACAAACACACACAATGAAATCTAAAACACAAAAGAGCAAATAAGAGTAAAATAAATAAAAAGACTAAGGAAGTAGAAGCTCCCTGTCAATCCCGTACTGGAGGCTGCGGTGGAGACTATGGTGGAAACATGAATCCAGCACCAAAGTTTTCGGCCTATTATCGCATCCACGCCACTTGCTCCCTCTGCTGCTCCATAAATGCTCGCTGCTCAGCGTAGAATGCATGTTGCTCCTCTATCTGCACTCTCTGGTGCTCCTTAATGCGAGCAGTCGATGACATCACATGCTGAAGCTGGATGCCATATCCTTGAAGCTTGTCTCCGTAGCCCTGCAGCTGTAACTGCATCACAGCAAACTGGTCATGAAGATCTACCTGTGGACGTGGAGACTGATGGCTGGGTCCAGCCTTGTCATGATGCTCTTCCTCCTCCTGCTCCTGAGGTTCAGGTGCTTGTGCCGGCGGTAGAAGGCCTAATCTGGTAAGGGTAGCTAAGACCGCCTAACGCTCCTCCCACAGCTTGTACCGCACTATCTCCTCGCCATTTCTTGTCATCGTCTTCTTGATCAGCTTGCTGTAGCTGAGCTTGTCGATGTCAAGATCTACCGGCTCTACATATGACCCTGTATACTCTGAAAATCTCGCAGGAAAATGGTGACGTGCAATGCGAGAAATGATATGACCTAGGTAAAGATGCCTAGGTTCCCTATCGCTAATCGAACATGCAAAGCAGTCAACCACCATAGCATAAGTGCTAAACCTAACATCGTGGCAGAGGTAGTCGATGGCATAAAGTTGAGATCGGAACACTTTAGACTCTTCCCATTGACCACAGAAGGTCAGAGTCATAAAGTGATGGAGGATACCTAAGTATGGTTCTCTAATCAACGCATTAGGCGTCCTCCCCGACTCATATCGAGCGAAACCAGTAATCTCATGCCATGCCTGATGGGCTAACCTAGTTGGGTAGAAATCTAAAGCTCCACCACCACTTGTAAGCTCAAACACGTTAACAAATTCAGCTTCATCCATCTCAAGATCAGTGTCAAAAACTCGTGTAGTAAATGAATGCCTATTTGCCTGAACCTGCAGAGTGCAGTAGAACTCCATCGCTAACTCCTATCTAGCCAAAATGGTTCTATCCTTAAAGTACCCCCATCCCATCTTATCAAAAGCCTCATCCAACTCATCTGCTACCCCTAAAATTCTCATCTCATTCCAATTAATCTTAAAATGACTAACAGTAGTGAGTTGAGAAAATCTTTGGTACCTCTCTCCCTCCCAATCGTTGAAGATTGCGAAGGGAGCGTTGTAGTAGTGGCAGATGTCTCTAGGTCGATCTGATGAAGAATCTGACCCTGATGGTGTAGGAGTCCGCACACGCTTCCCTATATTCCTCCTACTTACCCGGCTAGATCCATCAGCTCCTGACATCGTAGATCGTGTTTTGGGAGTTGGGTAATATGGGCAATGTATCCGGGATGCTTGGGAAAGAGTAGATCTAGGTTTTGGAATTGAGAATTCTTGTGGATGGTGAATTATGAGTAAAAATCGGCCACTGCCGAACTTATACCCCCCCTTCTGACCAACCTGGCATACGCCAGATGTTCCTGGCGTATGCCAGATTCCTGTTTTTCCATTTCTGGCGCACGCCACCTTTTCCTGGCGTACGCCAGATCTTCTTTTCGTGCATAATTAGCGTGCGCCAATTGGTTCTAGCACATGCCAATCAGTGAATTTTTGGTGAAAATAGCTCTTGCCATTTATATTCTACCTAAACCAACTAACTAAAAAACAATTAAACTACAAATTGTGATAACAACACAACATCTAAACTAATTTTCTTATGTTTTTCTATTTTTAATTTTTTTGGCTTTTATGTACGCTGCGTTCCTAGAAAGCTTGAAAACCAGACACCCCATTCTGATGGGTCATTCCTTTGACGGATTGTCAATTATCGTGACTGATGCGTCCAAACTTGGATCTAAATACATGCAAGAATTACACGATCGCACAAGTAGTATCGTGATAAGTAGGATCGTCTCCACAGGGAATTGAGGTGAATTTGTTCGTCAAGTACCAGATGATGTGTTCTTAAATCTTAAGCTAAGCGAATTGATTGTTTGAGTTGGTGATCTAATACTATGGCTACCAATAATATCACAAAATCTCAAGGTTGTCAATCTCAATCTTTTGATGATACTACTATACTACAACCTTGATATTGCTATGAATCTAAGTTGTCAGGCTTAGAATCGATTAACAGTCTCAAGTCTACTATAATAAGCAGATGAATGCTAAAAACTAAACCAAGTTGTCATCCTTGATTAAGAAGTAAACATTCAAATGATCTAGCTTAAATAGGAAGTTCAAATAGAAATAAACTTATAAGCAAAGAGAATGAAAATACCTTGATGATATAGAATCCACAGCGTTGTTACAATATTCTTAAGATCAAACCAAGAAACACAAAATGAAATCTAATAACTCAAAATCTAGCTTGGAGGTTTTTTAGTCTAAGCATGGATCTCCTTCTTCTCCCCTCCAAGTTACTTTCTCTACAAAAGCAAATAGGAAGTTTGGTGAAGCAATTCTTTAAGTTGGCTGTCGACCCCCAGCGTACGTTGGCTAGGCCAGTGTACGTTGGCGTTGCTCACTGCTGTTTTCTTCTTCTTGTCCGAGTAAGGCCAACGTATGCTGGGTAGCAATCTGCCCCTTTGATATCTTTTGCCTTCAAACCTCCGATTATAACTCGACTCATCGCCTATGTCCACCGATCTTTGCCTTAGCTCCCAAGATGCTCCAAATACCCACAAAACACACCAAAACAATAGACATTCTTCTCCTTGATCAATTAATCAAAATGAAACAAAACATAGACAAGACTCGACTTAACATTTCCTAAAACATGACAAAATGACATAAACTAAAGCTAAACGAATGCATGTTCTCTCATGCATCACACCCCCACACTTACTTCCTTCCTTGTCCCCAAGGAAGGTGCATCAGAAAACCAACAAGTGGTGCCATCAGAAATTAAACCTTCATCACAAGATCATCCCCACAATCACACACATCACAACCTTGAGCAAAATGAATACAAAAGCAATAGGCGATTATACCCTCAATCATTTAAACAAGTTTTTACACCTAGTGTTCTGGACTAGAGAGTTAACCACTCGTAGGATAGGATTGATTTAAACTCATAAGTGTATGGTGGTCAACTATCCTACTCTCGTAAGCACATTCAAGGTCTAAAAGTGTTAAATATCATACCAAAACACACTCGAAACAAAGTAGATCATGTCATAGGAGGGACTTTTATTGGTTTGTAATGGGGCTAAAGGTAAAGGTGAGGATATGAGCATGGGCAGTGGCTAAACCACCCAATCCGAGGAGCTTATATACAAAATTCTATCTCTCGTCTATACTACATGTCTCACCTTATCATTATCACTCATCCCGAGTAACCCAATTCCTAAAGACCAGCTTTTCTTTTATGACTTGCTTACTTTTGCTCCTTGTGCTTAACTTGTCTTTCCAAACTTTCCATTGATTTTCACTTTTATGCTTTTCCATCTTTCCACTTTTCATTTTTTTTCAATTTCTTCTTTTCTTTTCTTTTTCAACTTTTTCTAAGCACAAGGTTTCTCCTTCTCTTTTTTTTTCTTTCTGCAAGCCAAGTCATTACACTTTCATGGTCTTAACTACCCGCAACCCTTATATGGTAAAGCACCCCCCAAACTATACTACAATAAGAACCCTTACATAAATTTCCCAAAGATGTAACCCTAAAACTTCCTCGGACGGATAGTCAAAGGTGGGAAAGTTCATGAGTAAAGGTTATATAGTAGCTTACATATAATATTTCAATGAATAGGCTCAAGCTCAATGGGGTATGCAACGGATAAGATCAGGTTTTTGGCTCTAAGGCCCTAGGCTTATAGCAAAATTGCCTTCGACACTCTCTACCTCATTGAGTTATGCAAGGTAATCATTTAACACTCTCATTGCTCAAACGATGCACACACCTCATGAATAAAATAAAGATGGATTGTCCTTGCCTTCGGCTCAAAATCCTCACAAGGTCACTCGTTAATTCACTAGTCTAGTCTACCTAGCGTAACGACTAGCCTAGATGAACGAGGATATAATAGCTTATGTCTAAGGAATTCATTTTTGCTCAAGACTGTTGAATGCATGATATGGGGTTTTTCTTATGACAAAAAGTTCAAAAATTCTAAGGATTGTTTCATCATTTGCAAAAGACTCTAACACACTTCAATCAAAAACACAAAACACATACAAAACAGACTCAATCACATGCATAAAGCAAAATAACAACCACCGTAAGAAGAGAGACAGACACAACAAGATCAACACAAGTAACAAAAGGCATAAACATAACAAGATAAACACAAATAACAAAACATAAACACACACACA
>SOPF01027801.1:46588-138542 GCA_012979155.1 Hypericum perforatum
AAACATAACAAGATAAACACAAATAACAAAACATAAACACACACACAACCCCACACTTAGAAGACACATTGTCCTCAATGTGTGAAGAAAAACATGCAAAACATAAAATAAAAATAACAAATCAAAGACAATATAAAAATTAAAAATAAAAACTAAGCAAAGTAAGGAGAAGAAAAAGCCTGTGATCATTGTTCCGACAGAGGTTGGAGGTGATTCGGAGCCATTCCCATTGAGCGCGGTTGTAGGCCTGGTCCTCCTGATATATTTGCCAGCGAGTTGCCTGTTCTTCTGCATTGTTTCGCACTTCGACCTCAAGGTCAGTGATGTGCTGGGCTAGATTGTTGATGCTTGCTTGCTGCTCTGGAAGTTGAACATTTTCTTCTTGCATTAGGCAGTTCCGGACACCTTCGCGATCAATATATGGAATGACCGCACAAATTAAATACCTAATTCAAAACTTTATGGAGGAAGAATTGTTTGGTGTGGAACCAACGTGAATAAGCCATTGGCAAATAGGGAGCCTCTTTGTGAAGAAAACGTAGAACAAGACATAGAATGCTGTGGCTTTCTCTAGGGATATGGTTTGGCAGGGGTGGCAAGGAGGCAAGCTTGGAAGATGACCTTAATGGAGAATTGGTTAGTGTGGTACAAGCTAGAGGTGAGTTTAGGGGGGACCATGCTAAAGACCTAGCCTCCAATATTGGGATCGAAAGGAGAGGGTAGAGGAGAGGGTGAATTTATGGGAGGAAGAGTGGGTAGATAAGAGGGAGAGTGACTGGTGGGCCTAATATTAAATGTAGGAGAGGTGGAAGAGGGAATGGAAGAGGGAGTAGGAGTAGACCAGTTGGGAGGGGTAGATTCTAGGCAGATAAGGCAGAAGACGGCACTAGAGTATGATGTCGTAATGATGGATTTCAGCTTCAAGAGGTTGTCATTGTTATCATCATTGTCCATGTAGGATTAAAAGATGATGGTGGAGAGGTTAGTGTACCCCGATGAGAGAGACAGATAGGAGAGGAGGAAGAAGTCGTGTAACATAACAGAATATAAAAGGTAATTTTCTAAAGAGTGTGAATTAAAGGATAGATAAACTCCTAAAACAAAAGCTTCCATAATTACATTAGAGGGGACTTGACGTATTATGTAGTCAGTAAGGGGCGTGATTATAGGCGAACAACATGCAAGTCGATGCACACATAAAAGGTAAGAGAATAACTCCTAAATCTTGGATTCAAATTGTCTGCCTTTTTCTTTATTCCATTCCGAACTAAATAGGCAATATTCTTGGCTATTACAAACTCAAATTTCCGAGTATCTAATGCTATGTAATGCCATAATTGGCACTTATTGATCACTTTCTAAGGCAAGCAGCGGACATATCCCAATGCTGGTAAATTTACATTAAACACATGCACTACATGCAATCATAAAGAGTTTCAAAATAAGAAAACAATTAGGCAATATAATTGCACACTTCTTAATGATACGAGCTAGAAAGTTGGTGAAGTTCCTACAACATCCTCACCTCCTTAAGAATGAGCTTGTCCTCGAGCAGCAAGTCTTGATGGCATGAAAAATGCGTCAATGACACCTCGTATTCATCTAGAAGATCAATGACATACGCATTATCATTGATGCATCTGAGAACTTTAAATGGTCCAAATTTCCGAGCTTGCTTGCTTCCCATGTTGCTTGGCATTCTTTCTTTCTTGATGTGAACTATCACTTATTCTCCGGATTGAAAAATCTGAATACAACGATGCTCATCACTTCTTGCCTTTTCTTTATAGTACACTTCGTCCAACTTCTTACATACTTCTTCTATCACGACTTGAGCTTGCTCTGCGAAAGAAATCACCAAGGTATTACTCTTGCTTGGCCTTGGAACTGAAGACACATCTACCAAATGATTAGGAACTTTCGTATAGACCAAGGAAAAGGGTGACACCCTTGTCATTCAATGGACCATCCCATTATACATGAACTCAGCTATTGGCAAAGCTAAATCCAATTGCCTTTTCTTCTCAGTACAAAGACTTCTCAGCAAATTTTTCAGTATTTTATTTGTAGCTTTGGTCTAGCAATCGGTCTGTGGATGAGATGTCGTACTAAATTGCAATGTAGCATTGAACTTCATGTCTTGATCTTATATAATGGTGCGAGGAACTCCATGAAAGCTCACGACTTCTTTGAAGAAATGCTTTGCCACTCCATGTGCATCATTCATCTTCTTACAAGGAATGAAGTATGCCATCTTCCACAACTTGTCAACAACCACAAAGATAGAATCCACACCACAAGGGGTGTGGGGTAAGCCAAGCACAAAATCCAGACTTAAATCCTCCTATGTGGCCTTCGAGATTGGCAAGGGTGTGTGAAGTCTAGTGTTATGAACTGACCCCTTAGTCTCTTGATACACCCTACAATGCTTCACCATTTTTGCAACATCCTTGCTTATTTCAGGCAAATAAAATCTTTCAGTAAGAGATGCAAGAGTTTTGTCCCTTCCTAAATTAGTAGCCAGGCTACCTCCATACATTTCCCATATCAGTTGATCACGTAAGGATGTCTTAGGAATGCAAAGTTGATTCCCCTTTATAAGAAAATCCTCCTGAAGAAAATAATTGTCAACACTTCTTCCATACATCACAAAAATCCTCATCATCTTAGTAGAGTTCCTTGATGTACTCGAATGCCGTGACCTTACCCTCCAATTCAATCAGCAAACTCACCCTTCTATTAAGAGCATCAATAACCACATTCTAACTTCCACTATTGTGAGCTATTTTGAAAGGAAACTTTTGCAAATAAGTTCATCACCTCGTATGCATATGATTGGCAAACTCAGACTGATCATTCAAAAACTTTCGAGCCTTGTAGTCTGTATATAGAACAAACACCTTCCCCACAAGATAATGCTCCCATGTTTTAAAAGCTCGAAAGACATCACAGAATTCTCATTCAGACAAAGACCATGTTTGCCTGTGCACACTCAACTTCTCACTAAAATATGCAATAGGATGCTTCTCTTGAGATAAAATAGCTTATATGCCTACTCCACATGCATCAACATCTACTTCAAACAATTTAGTAAAATCAGGAAGTGCAAGTACCAGAGTGGAACTCAGCTTCTCTTTTAGTTCATCGAAAGTGTTTCTTGCCTCATCATTCCATCCAAACTTGGATTTCTTCTTCAATAAGGAAGAAAGGGAAGCCACAATCATGCTAAAATTACAAATGAACCTTTGATAAAAAGTTGCTAAGCTAAGGAAGCTTTGCACTTGACTTGCATTCGAAGGTACTGGCCATGAATGAATGGCTTCAATATTGGATTGACAACTTGAACTCCATTCTTTCCCATAACGAACCCTAGAAACAATAGCTCCTCCCTACAGAATATACATTTCTTTAAATTCATGATCAAGTTGTTACTTTTTAGGGCTTCAAACACTTGCTTTAAATGAATAAAGTGCTCCTTCTCGGACTTGTTATAAACAAGTATGTCATAAAAGTAAACAACCATGAATCAACCCAAGAAGGGCTTCATGACTTGGTGCATTAAATGCATGAAGGTTCTTGGAGCATTGGTCAGTCTGAAGGGCTTGACAACCCATTCGTAGAGTCTATTCTTTGTTTTAAAAGCCATCTTCCACTCATGACCAGGGCAGATTCAGATTTGGTGGTATTTGCTCTTCAAATCTATCTTTAAAAAGATCGTAGCTCCTTATAAACTATCAAGCATATCATTTAAACAAGGAATTGGAAAGTGATACCCCATAACTATCTTATTGATGGCACAATTATCCATACACATCCTCTACGAGCCATCACATTTTGGAACCAAGAGGGTTGGAACTCCATATGGACTAAGGCTTTCTTATACATAGCCTTTCTTTAACAACTCCCATACTTGTTCCCTCAGTATCTGGTTCTTTTGCGGACTCATCTTGTAATAAGGCAACTTTGGTAAGGGTGCACCAAGGATCAAGTCTATTTGATATTGTATGTCCTTTAAGGGAGGCAACCCCTTCAGTAGCTCATCGAGTACGACCTTAGGGAAAAGTTTGAGCAATTCTTTGACCTGGTCAATGAAGTTATTCTTAGGGTTTTCCTTGTGCTCCGTAGCCTCCTTCATGATAAATTTATGACAACCTTTAAATTTCTTGATTGAGGAGAGTAGCACCTTAGCTGATGTCATAAGGGACACGACTTGTATGGTAAAGTTCAGTTGGATCCTTCCATGCTTTGAATTTTGTGGAAGGAGAGTGAATTGCTAGTTTTCCTTCTTCACCTCATAAGTATTTTCCTTCCCCTTATTGATCGCTTGGTTGTAAAATTCCCATGGTCGTCCTAGCAAGATGTGGCAAGCATATATCTCCAACACATCACATGTCACCACATCCATGAACTTGCCCACAAAGATAGGGATGACACACTTTGAATTGACTTTAATTCCACATCTAGATCAAACCCATCTAATGGAGTACGGGGCTGAATGAGGTATGATTTTGAGACCAAGCTTGTTAATGATGTGCTTGCTCATAAAATTCTCCTGGCTTCCTCTATCTATGATAACTTTGCATACCTCCTCTCCAATATGGCACCTGTGTAAAATAAGTTGTGTCATTGAGAGTCCTCCTTCTTAGTAGTAGTTAAAGCCACCTTCTGAATGACATTGCAATATTCATCCTCCCCTTCTTCTGGATCATCAGACTCCTCCTCCTCATTTTCTTCAACAAGGACACAATAAAGTGATTCGATTCGATTTCCTTCATATCCTTTTTTGCACACTTGTACAATCTTCCTCTGTAGACACTTACTTGACTTGTACCCCAGCTCGTTACATTTGTAGCACCATATAATTATAGTGTCTTCCACTTCCTTTTCCCTTTTCATTGTAAGCCTTCTGAAATAGCCCTAGGTTTAGTTATGACCCTAGGCTTAGTTGCTTGCATCTCACTCTTCTCGACTCTACTTCTTTGAAAAGTTAAAGGCTGGCCTAGTCCTGAATAACGTAGCATGGAAGTCTTCTTCTTCTTGAGGGTTGCTCCTATCTTCCTTGCTTTGTGGCACGCATCTTGGAAATAAAGGAAGGTATAAAACTCCATCTTGCTTTTCACTTCATAATTTAGGCCATTGATATAACGTGCTATTTGTTGATCTTCATTATCATCTATGCCATTCCGTATAGCAAGCCTCATGAAATTGGCTGTGTATTCATCCACAAATCGAAGGACTGAAGATAGAAGGACTGATGGTAGTCTACAGGAAGGAAATATGACCTTAGAACTTGTTCCATTGAGGGCTAGTCATAGATAGGGGCCTCTCCTCGTCTCCTCCTTGTCTCTTGTTCCTACCTTCACTAAACAGGAGCCCTGGACTCTAACTTAAAAGCTACGTAATTAACTTTGTGCTCTTCTGTTAGGTCCATGTCAATTCAAGAAAGTTTCCACGTCAACATCCATGTAGAATTTCTCAATATTCATCTTGAAAGGTCAATGTATATGTTTATTAAATTCTCTATAATCTTCCCCTCTATAGGCCTCTCTTCGCACTCCACGTCCACGTCCTTGCCAACCTCGGCCACCACCTCTTCCTCCTCCTTCTGAAACATCATCTAATTTATCATTCTCTACTCCTAATGGATTGTTTCTCATCTCCACTGGTGGTGCTTGTGCTACAGGTTGCAAAACCATATTCCTTACTTAGGTTAACACGTCTTGCATCAAAGTCTCTAAGTCTCCAAGTCTCCAAGTCTCTTTGTGATGTCTGGATCGATCATGATTGCTTGGTCTTTTAGTGGTGCTAGGTGGGTAATTGAGAAATAAATCATAGGATCACGTATCCTTGTTGATCGACTCATAGATGGGGTTAAGGTTCAAGTCGAAAGATGGTCGAAAAAAGGAAAATAAAGTAGAATCGTAACAGCACTCTGATACCACTTAGCGTAGCACAATGGAACGTAAAAGACAAGTTTCTAAATAGTGTGAATAAAAGGATAGATAAACATCTAAAACAAAAGTTTCCACAATTGAATTAGAAGGAGCTTAACGTATTAAGCAAGCAGCCAGCAAGGGGCATGATTATAGGCGAACAACATGCAAGTCCATGCACACGTAAAAGGTAAGAGAATAACTCCCAAATCTTGGATTCAAATTGTCTGCCTTTTTCTTTATTCTATTTCAAACTAAATAGGCAACATTCTCGGCTGTTACAAACTTAAACTTTCGAGTATCTAATTCCATAATTGGCATTATTGACCATGTTTTAAGGGAAGCAAGAGACACAACCCTAAGCTAGTAAATTTGCATTAAACACATGCACTACGTGCAATCATAAAAAGTTCCAAAATAAGAAAACAATCGGGCAACATAATTGCACACTTAGTAATGACAAGAGCTAGAAAGTTGGTGAAGTTCCTACGGCAGAAGAAGAAGGTGGGAGACAAGGAGCGATATTTTTAAAATTTTATAAAATATAAAGGACTAAAATGAGTTATTTATTTGTGCTAACTCACGTTGCCAACTGGATTAAAAAATGCGTCATGATGTGTCATGTCAGTAGCAAAATAGTGTTGTTTCTAGGTTTGAGTAATTTTTTGTTCATAAAATTATTCGAGAATTTGAGACAAAAAAGATAGATAATCTCAAAACCACATAAGTCATTTTGAGACCAAAGCATCATTGACTGAAAAGATTTATAACCTCAAGACCATCTATGAAATTTTTAAATAAGAATTTTTTTGAGTGTTTTGTGAGAAATACATAAGACTCAAAGAGATCCAATAATACTTTTGCTCACATTGTTTTAGAGGGGTTGAATTTGATGTTGCCATTAGTAAAGTGGGTAGCACCATTCATGATGCATTGTGAGATCCGAGAGAGAACACGCTCGTGATAAATTTGACACTCAGAATTCACTAAAGCTTGATAGAGGGTTATTTTTCGAGTTTTCAAATGACGTGCGATTAATTTATTGTACACTATACAATTGACAATTATACGTTTGCAACTAGTAATGATTTTACACGTGACTAATAATGATACAATATGAGATCAATAATAGAACACTGCATTTTAATACAAAATTACAAAATTTTACCTATGTAATATTTAATATTACAAATTTGTCCATGTTGTTAAGGGCTACCAAAACTCAGTCCGGGCCCAACTAGAGAAACCACAAACCGGCCAAATCAGAATCCCGCTTGTTTGACCATGGTCGGCTGTCTCAAAACTCAAAAGGACTACTAGACATGTTCATTTCAATAATTTCCGTCTAAAACCTATTTCTCTGTGTTGAAATCTAGACGTGTTTTTAATCAACTCACTTTGCCATAAAAGAATAAATAATCGCCAAACACTATAGCGGCTACAATGCTTCTATCTTTATATTATGAACCTATGAACCATACTCTTTTTTTTTTTTGTGAGTTATCACCCAGTTGCAGTTTTCATTGTTATCCAGATATAATACAAACTTGAGATATATATATCCGAATTAAATTTGATCGCCTAGCAAATTTTCTCAGGCAAAGATTATTCAGAAATAGAACCCGATGATTATAAATACAACTACATTCCACGGCGGCCATTTCAAAGTTGAAGTCGGAGATCCGTAGGTCTTGGAGACAATTTATCCATTTGCCTTCTTTTGGTACACACCAACTTGAATCTGAAATCCACCAAAAATTATAGAGAAAAAATTAGCCACCATATCCAATTTTCGGTAATTTTATAGTAATATTTTCATAACAAGTTTTGATATTTCAAACAATTCATATTTTAATAAACTAATGAAATAGAATCCTTTTTAGGGTAATAATGAGATTGAATTCGGAAACGTAGGATCCATAGTATAACTGTCACTTTTACCTTTCAACCAATATATCATAAAAGACCTAAACGGTCGTTCGACGTGCCCTCAGCCGTCAATAATTCTCTTGCAGCTTTTAAGCTGATGTTAACAACATTGAAGTATATGCACCATAACCCATTGTACAATATTATTTAGAAAAAAATATAAAGACAACACAACAACAATATTAACAATCTCTCTACAAAATCAATATTGACAAGTGGGATGCAACTTTGGTATTTATACCAACTGGAATAACTAAAAATTTATTTATAAAAACATATTGACAAGAGGCCGACCGTAAATCCTATTGAAGACCATCTTTCACTCTGTTTTTTATTGGTAAAAATGCGTTGAGGAAAAAAATTAATAATTTTTGATCGAAACTATATGCTATCTGGAGTCCAGTCCGGGTATTCTTTTTCGTTTTTGAGAGATCGATGAAATTTACTAACACCAAAAACATTAATCTAGAAGAGTTCCACCAAGTTCCCTGATACAATCAGCAGCACAACCCAATACAATCCAAGATACATATTAAAAATGTTTACTTGGAGCAAAGAGGGAATTCGTAATGGATCTGAAACCCATCATCTCCTTCGGAGTAATCCAGAGCATGAAAGTAAATGTTTTGCTTGCTGTACTCCGGAATTGCAAAAAAGAACCAAACCAAACACACAATGAAACCAAAATTGTGCAGACAATACTCTAAAATAGTTAATATCTCATAGTTTTCTGTGGAGAACCTAACATATAGTGGGTGCAATATGACCTGTGAGATCCAGATTGAGACTATGAATATAGTCTATTGAACAAATTTAGGACATGATCCTGGTTCTACCTTTAGAGATGGTGTCGTGATTTAAGTTATAGTAAGAGTTGACGACCAAAGTGTATAAGACCAAGAGAGAAGAAAAAAGTCAAGGATTATAGGTGTAATATGTCAGTCTCTATCCATAACTTGGATGTAAGCAAGTCTCATTTGCTTCCAAATTTACGGAATATCCTGATAACATGTCATTAATCAGATGTCGGCCCCAACACGAAGGCAAATACGAATTCCGCCATTTTCAATAGTATTAAGAAATTCATGCAATTATACGTATTTCCCATAACTCGATTTTTTTTCTTCTAAGAGTTTCTATAATTTTGGATATCTAGTGAAGAATAATTATAATAAAATCTTTAATACTGAAGAACAGTAAAGGACATGCTATACAAGAACCGATGCCATTAGGAATAAACATGCATAGAAAAAGCATAAAAACGAAATCATTCTCAGCAAAATACATAAGCAATTTCTTTTTAAGATATCGGGAAAAAACAAAAGTACAAAAGAAGCATCCTGTCCGATTACAAGAGCAAGTAACCCAGACACAAAAACCCTAGAGATGTTCTACCCAAACCTCATGGGATCCCGAACCTAAAGTTGTTCTACAGACATGTCCGTGCCTATTGCCAACGGATTGTAATCGTTAGTCTCATTAAAAAATATCGTTGCGAGAAAATTCAGCAGATAAAATTCACAACAAAAAAAAGACCGCTATGAATGACACTGTTAACCCATCCCAATACGTAATCAATTACGCATTGAACTCTGATAAATTGGACGCCTTTGGTGTATATGTCTAGAGATATATTTTTTATCTCTATTATTTAGAGAAAAATAATGTTGGCTCAAAAAATATATCTTATCTCTCACCATCTAGAGAGGAGCGGTCTCTTTTGTAGGAGTTTTTTTTTTCTCTCCTTTCTATTTCCTTCCTTGTTAGGGTTTTTTCTTTGCTTTTTCTTCCTCCTCCTACCACCTTTTAGAAAATATATGATATTCTTATATGATTTGTACTATTTAAAATGTTAAAGAATTTGATTGTCACTATCCATACCTTTAGGCACTTATTGTAAAAAAAACTATAAAGTTAAACGTGTTTGGTTTGAAGTAGGATTAAGATAGATGACCTCCTAGAATGTATCTCATGGTGTGTGCGAGTAATGATAAAGAACGCTAGAAAGACATGTATTGGTTTGTGGAGTTAGTCGATTAAATCATGGGGAGTGGTACATTTGGTATCAAAGCAATCTTAAATAGTATAATATGATTCGAGAATCAATTACACCTACAAGCAAGGGATTTTGAAATTGTGTGTATCTGACATGACTAAGACATCGTGTATTTAAGGAGGGATGAATGTGATATCTCGTATATAATTTGTACTATCTAAAATACTTAAGTGATTTATTTGTTACTATCCATACCAACAAGGTGCAACTTCTTTTTGGAAACAAATTTTAAAAAACTCTAAGGTTAAATGTATTTAGGCAAGAGTAGAATTAGGACTGGTGACCTTCTGAGAATTTTTTCAAGGTGCATGCGAGAGTAGACAAAATACGTTAGAAAGACCTTTATAAGTTAGTCGATCACATCATGAGATATTACATTTGATAGTAGAGCAACTTTGGCTTTTACGGGTGTGATTCGGGCATCGATATGGCATGACAAGGACGTCCCATATGTAAGAAGGGGTGAATATGATATCTTGTATATGATTTATACTATCTAAAATATTTAATTAACTTGATTGTTACTATCTATACTAATATTGTGCATCTTCTTTTTTTGACACACATCTTAAAAGAATTTTAAGGTTAACGCGTTTAGCTGAAACCAGAATCAAGATGAGTGATCTTCTAGAAATTTTTTAGGGTGCGTGCAAGTGAGAACAAAATACATTGGAAATATCTATGTTAATTTATGGAGCTAGTAAATCAAATCTTGGGACGTTATATTTGGTATTAGAGCGACCTTAGCTTGTACGATGTGATTCGAGGATCGAATACATCTACAAGCAAGGGATCATGGGATTGTGTGTATCTAGCTCGACGACAATATCCCATATTTAAGGAGGGGTGAATTTGATACCTTATATATGATTTATACTATCTAAAATAATTACTTTATATAATTTGTACTATCTAGAATAATTAAGTATTTGATTGTTATTATCTATACCAACAAAGTAAACCTTCTTTTCTTACACACATCTTGAAAGAAATCCAAAGTTAAACACGTTTGGCTTAGAAATATGATTAAGATGGGTGACCTCCTGGGAAGTTTTTCAGAATGCGTGCAAGTGAAGAGAAATCACGTTAAAATGAATTGTGTTGCTTTGTGAAGCTACTCGATTAAATCACAGGGCGTTACATATGGGAAGGCTTAGTTCAAAATTTTCCTCCAAGAAATCAGAGCTCATCTGGTTGCCGACCTCCTCTCCACTGCTATATACCGGTTCCTTTCCTCCTCCTCATCTTCCTTAAGGCGGCTTCACCACAGGCTCTAGTCACCGTCGCCCCCTGGTCAGCAGCCGACCACTATCCCTAGTCAGCACCAAACCACCATCCATCGCTTTAGCCTTATTGATCGCAGGCCCTAGTTATCACCGTCTTTTGTTTCAGTGGAAGCTGTAGTCGCTTGTTGCGATACCTTCGATAGACCAGAAGGCAGTGTTGGTGTTTTTCGGGCTTGGACGGATTTGAACCTCGATACCGCAATTCATAGCCATGCGCTTTGATCCCCTGACCTACAGGCCTGCCGCGCCTCCACTCCTCCTCACATATGTCCTTATTTGTATATATCCTTTAAAATCTCTTATTTCTCACCCGTTTTGTTATTAACATTTTTATTTTATCTTATGGTTTTGGTCTCGAGCTACATCTGTCTAATGGCTCATTCGGGATCAGACTTAATTGCCTCTTGATGTGTGTTTTTCGCTTGGATCAATCTAAGTGTGATCTAAGATCAGTATAGATCTCAATACACATTTTTTTAAAAATAATTGGATAAAATTATCTCGGTTAAACTTAGGAGATTTTGACTTATATCTCTTTTGAAATTACATCTATGATGTCATCTAGTGGTCTTTTGTCAATGTTTTTCTCAACAGTTCTCTATTTAAAACGTTGGTTGTTAATCTTTGGTTTTCACCTATTCCACTCTGGTTTACCTTTAGTATTCTGGTTGATCGAGATTCAAATATCATTACACTCTAATTTTCTTATGAAAATTTGGAATTCATACATTATAAATAAAAATAATAATAATATGAGAAGCACTATTGAATAAATTCCGACAATGCTACTTTAGTGTGTACGAATCTTCCTATTTTACTAGCGGACTACTGAGACACAAAGCTACGTCAGAACTATATATCATTTTATTGTCTTATGCAACTTTTTATTTGACATGTAAAACAAACCAAGCAACGCTATGCTAATACCAAGCTTTCCTTGGAAAACATACTAACACATAATTCACTTCAACTTAAGAGAGATTTTAAGTGAATTTGAGTATCTTATAGGAAGCAATTGTAGTTACTAATCACTTGTTGATCCTACGTACACGTCAAACTCTACGACAAGAACATGCAATGTAGGAAAACATCGCGTGTGCACATTCCACGGGAGCACGAAAATCCACAGAGGATCACAGGATCACAAAAGGGACAAAAGAAGAAAAGAAAAGTAAGCCAATTAGTTCTTCAATATTTAAGTTTTGGGAAAACCAATTAACACTATTCAAATAATGTCATGAGAGTTCTGCCAAAAAAAAAATAATGTCATGAGAGAGAAAAAGAGAGATTTCACTGATCAAGCAATTATCGCATCAATACAATGGGGAGGTTGGTAGAGGAGTACTTCAAGATCCATGAGGGTAAATTATTTAAGGAAACTCCTCCTCCAATTCATATACTCACATGAAAATTATGGTTATTTTAGGGTTTCGGGCTGAGGGTACAGGGTTCAAAGATAGAATTTCATATGGTCCTTGGAACAATTTATGGCATCCCCATCCTCTTACCTCTATTGGTAGCTGTAGCAAAAAAGAAGAATGCTATGAATTCATGGATGTTGAGATTGAAGTTCATATACCCTAATAGGGTCGGACGATCTATACTAATCGACTTTGAAAATAGAGGTTTAAATAAAATAGGATAGATGCAAATATATAGTATGTAATAGCCCCTTCAAAACAAATGTAACTATTACCTTTTATATCTTCCAAGTAACAGAAGATTCAGGAATTGGGAGCAAGCTCACTGAACTGAGGAAGGCCTAGGCGCATCATCTCTTCCATTGATCATCACATGGCTGGTGGTAACCGTCTTCTTCTTTTTCTTCTTCTTGTAAGGAATCCCTCTTGCCTTGGATTGGCACTCCCTTACTTCACGCAAGTAAAGCCTTATAGCTCCGTTACCAAAAGGGTTGGCCTCTGTCGAGCCGCCATGCTCCTCGTAGGCGGCCCGTAGCCGGCCGATGAGGGCGTCCAGGCTGCCCCAAGCCTGCCTTAAAGGGCAGTTGCAAGGGGCAGGAGGGTTAGGTTGACCGAAAAAAACACAACCATTTAGATGAACTTTGGTCTTCCCAAACTGGTCCAAGTAACGGAGGAAATCAAGCACATGGTTGTAATTACACTGGGAGAGTGAGACTGGTGGCCTGTGGTTCTTCAAGTACTGGCCAAAGGTATTCCAGTCCCGCCGCTTCTGAGACTCGTACCGGCTCAGCGGAGCTGATACTTGAGCCTGTACGTTTGGGACTTGATTGTTGATATTGTTAAGTTCGGATCTAAAAGACCCTTCACCTCCAGGATGATCATAAGGCCTTTTAAGACCTGACATGATTAATTAAGGAGCTATTTTTGTCAAGGAGAGAGAAGGAAGGAACGAGAGAAGACTATAAGGAGATTTTTTTTTATATCGTATTTGATCAATTAATTCAGGTTGAGTATGATAAGATTTTAAAAAGTTGGCAATTTTTTTTGTAAATATTTAAAAATAGTAATTTTTTTAAGAAGTCGCAGTTGAAACTGTTTGTTAAACTCAAAATTGATGGATGTAAAATTAATCGCATCTTTGTGGGTTCTACCAGAGGGAGACATGAGATGGGCCCTGTGATGGTGCTTTTGCTTTCTCTTTTCTCTTACTCTATCTTGCAAATTCTTTTAAAATCCTTCCTTTTCTCGGACGACTCTTATTGCACTAAATATTGTTTAAATATCAATTTGTGATTCTTTATTCTATCCCATCATTTCGTTTGAATTATATGCTCAATACATTTGGGCTAAAATTGAGATTACCCCTAACAATCATGAATTCTTTTAATCGTGATCTCCATTTAATAATATTTAATTTTTTTATATAAAATATAGTAGATAAAAAGTGACCGATGAGAACGTTTTCCATTGATATAATGGTGAAAGGGGGAGTGACAAGAATTCAAACAAGTTTGAACAAAATTTCTACTTATTAAAAAATATAATGGGGATGAAATGAACGCCGTAAGTTCACCATAAATTGAAAAAAATGAAATCTTAACAATATATTATACTAAAGCATACTTATGCATCAATTAGTGTTAGCTATTGATCACGATCGTTTCGACTGTTAAAATGTCTTGCTTATCGTAGAAGGAACCAGTGAGTTCGTAGAGAGGAATTCGCCAGTGGACAAATGAAATCACTGTTTATATTTGACTAGGTGATTAAATCGGAATCTAGAAGATTGTAATTGATCCGCTACGGTTTAATGTCCAAATGGGCCACTAGTCTCTTAGCTTACACCAATAATTATGTACTTTGCGGACCGATAGTAATCTAGTGTAAACATTACAATACTGATTTAAACCCAATTTTAAGATAAGAAAGAAAAACATTTTTCCTGATTCTGTATGACCATATTTTTATTGATGATTTTGTCAAAGTACGACTGAAAAAAAAACTCAAAAATTGAAAGAATAATGAAACCTTGGAATTTCAAAATTATCTCACTCATTACTGGCTAGAAAAAAAAGTGAAACATACTGAATATTATTTTCTTACGAAGGCTGAAAATTAGGCAACTAGGACATATTAAAAATCATTTTGTACCCGATGTAAAATTAACATATTTTAAGTATCTGCTTTTGATTGTTCTGTGGGAGAACAACGTTATGAACAGGATAATTATTCGATTTGAATTTTAATCAGTCAATTTAGTGATTATTGGAATATTTTGTTGAAAAAGATTTATAGTAAGCCAAGAGCAAGCATCATTTTTTCTAGGAAAGACCATTATATACGGTCGTGGACTTTCATCATATCTAATTTCAGAGTGCAATAACTTTCCCGATCGGTCTTCTTGTTCTTCAAAAAGTGGAAAATCTCAAAAGTCAATAAGGAGTTATCCGTTATGAGTCTACCTGGTACGAAAGTCCCTTGGTTTTCATGTATAAGGCTAGACAGATAAGACTTCAGTCTGTTTGCAATTGTCTTTGTGATGACCTTCATGATAACATTGCATAGACTGATAGGCTGATATTTGGAACATAAAGTAGGTTTACCAACCTTAGGGATTAGAGCAATGATTGTCTCGTTCAGGGAGGATGGATCTCCCATGTTGTTGAGGATTGAAAGGGATGCATCCACCACATTAGTTCCTACCGTTTGCCAAAACCTTTGAAAGAATAGTGGAAGCATACTGCCAGGGCCTGGGTACTTTGTTGGATGCATATGACATAGGGCAACTTTAACTTCCGAGGTATTGTACGACTTGACTAGGGAGGCAGCGTCAAAAGCAGAAATACGTTGTGTCGCTGTTTGGGCTACATTGTCAACCTACACACAACCAGAAGAGGAAAATAGTGAAATAAAATAGTTCCTAAAGACTTCTTAAATTCCCCCCAACTTACTGATTTCCTCTCCTTCCTCATTCCTAATCGAGTGTTGAGCCCTCCTTTAGCCAATCTACCCTCGAGCGTTAAGCCCATATTGCTTCTTCCTTGGCCAATAATCCCTCCCTTCCCTCTATTAGCTTTGTCAACCTTTGTTTTCTCGTAACATTCAGGGGAAGCATTCGAAGCTTCTGAATTTCCTCCTCGACTTCTTTTTTCCTCTTATGCACACTCCCGAATGACTTTTGGCTCCACTTCAGTAATTGTTGCCCCATTGTTTCGATTTGATTAGCAATGCTCAGACTCGACGAGGAGTCTTTTTAGATTAGGTCCACTTTTATAGGGAGTTCTTCATGTCTTAGCCACATGGATTCGAATCTGAATCTATGTGCTTGTGTGCATTCCATGTGTGTCAAGACTTTATACCATAGCAGAGAGTGGTATGATCCAATTTGAGGAAGAGCAATAGAGGAGGATGCCCTAAATTGGTCTTGCCAATCTTGAGTTTTTAGAATGCGATCCAGTTTGCATTCCATATACGAATCATCTTCATGTCTATTACTTCAAGTACTGGATGGTTTCATGAAATTTTTTTATTATCTTAGGACTAGTCCCGTAAAGACCAAAGTAACAACCATGAATTATATCTCTCTCCTATTTTTGGCCAGCCATAGAACTTGGCAAATTGCCAAGGAAAGGTGGTCTTGATTTTGATATCAATATGATGTTGTGAGTATGATAACAGTTGAATAGGAGTATTGCATCTCTATAGGAGGATTAAGCCACCACTTCTAGCCCTTCCAGATCTACTACAACCCAACATATATGCCACATTCAAATTATAATTTCCAATTCAAAGAATCTGCTTCAACCTCTGACAATTTAGTTTTAGAGAGGAAGAAGATTTGGGGAGTGCAGTCTCCAAGGAGCCTACATACTTATCAAACTGCCTTCAGACTCTCTATTTCTCGATAGTTCCAGCATAGCAGATTCATGGCAATCGATAGGGCTGACACACAGCCTCTACAAAACTGTAGGGCGAGGATGTTTCGACAGCTATGCCTTGATGTTTGCTAACTTGGCAATCCTCCATCTTTATATCATTGTTGCTTCTCTTCCAATGAGTCAAATCCATACTATTTTTCAGTTCCATCTTCTTTTCTCCATTTGTAGATCTTATAAATCTTTTCCAGTGTCGTAAGGGAATTCCACCCTCTTGGGTTATGGCTAGATCATGTTTATCATACATTGTGCCACCTTTTTTTGAGTTAGGTTTAGATAATGGAGGGATGGGTGTAGAGATTTGTGACTAGTTTATGTAACTAGTGGGATTAGGTATTAGTAGAATAAAGGTAGCAGTGTTGGGTATGTTGCCTTGGGGGTAGATTGGTGGACTGGTCGTTGTGGGGGTATATAGGATAAAGTAGTAGCTTTCAGCTGGTTTTTCATTTTGGATAAGAGTGGGTGAGGTACCAGTTAGGTGTGCAAATATGTTTGGGGGTGATAGAGGTGTCAGCTAGTCGAAGTACGGGAGGGATATATTTGTTGTGTGTTATGGTGGTGGTTATGGGTTATGTATGGATAGAAGAGTGAGAAGTGGTATTGGTAGGTATTAAGTCGGTTGTAGTCTGCTTTGTATAGGGGTAAATGTTGCCAGGGTCTTTCATACTAGGGCTAGGATATTGTAGGTTTGTGTTTGGGGTTTCTGGGTTTGGTTGACTATTAGTATACTAGTGGCATCTGATCTAGGAGAGGAGCTTCCATCACCCCTAGAAAAGATCAACTTCCTTTTAATTATTGATTTCCTTGGGTCTCCCTGCATATCCTTTATAGATAATTTCCTTGGTTTGAATGGTGAAGCACAGAGCCAAGTATCATAGAGATCTAAAGCAGTCGAAGGTATCTCATTATCATCAGCTAGTTCACAGTCTATTTTGACATGTCCCAATCTCCCACATCAATAGCAAAAAGCTTGGAGTCTTTCATACTTGAAGCAGATAGTGAACTGCTTTCCACCTGCGAGCTGAGTTGATAATACGGTATGTGAGATCAGTATAGTATAGAATACAAGTAAATGGCCAAATTGGTGAGTACTTCACTCCTAGTAGAGGTCTCCAACAAGGAGATCCTCTCTCTCCATACTTATTTAAGTCCATCATACTAAGCTCTCGACGATCGGAAGATACTCTAAGATGGAAGCATTTTGAGAATGGATTATACTAAGTGCGTAGTGGCTATCATACGAATTTCCTCAACTGGTGGACCTCTTCTAATCATCCTATCCAAATGCAACCTCAGTGGAGTGAAGTATGGACATTCTTAAGTAGACTGAAATGCCCTCCTTGAGTTAAAATATTTCTATGGAGGGCTCTTGATAATAATTTTCCAACCTATGTTAATCTAAGAAAATGTGAAGTGATGGCAGAGGAACAATGCCCTCTATATCAATCGGCCACTAAGACTTCTATCCATTTGTTTATACACTACCCTTTTACACAGCTATCTAGACTAACTTGGGACTACCACTAGTAGTCAACCTGGATTCCACACCCCTCGAATGCAGGTTGGCCTTGTTGCTATCCGCAAATGGTGAAGACACTAGTCGAAGAGTAACATGCTTGTGGAGAATTTAGAGATATCGTAACCTATGAGTTTCTGAACCTGCATTTGAGAAGAACATCCATGAAGAAGTAGGTACTGCACTCAGAGTCCTAACAGATTACCAAATCATAAATACAAATGCTGAGACACGCACCCAATCAGATAATCCCTCCATACTTAAGTGGCTTCCTCCCAATATTGGCTGGTTAAAAATTAACACAGATATGAGTCTGATGGCTTTGGGATAGAGGCAAGTTAGCGCAGTCATCCATGATTCTATAGGTACCTTTATAGCTGGTACAATCTGTAAAATCCCCATGTATCTCATCCGACCCTGCTGGAGGTAATGAGGATCTAGTTTGGTGTTAAACTAGCCATTTCAATAGGAATAAGAAAGATCTCCTTGGAATCAGATTGCTAGCCTGTTGTTCACACTATACAAAATCCTGTACAAGATTGAAGTGATTTGATGATTTTCGACCTAGATATCAGATCCTCTACTTAAGTTTTAGAGGACTTCACGGTCACCTTTATTAGGCATCAAGCTAATATGGCTACTGTTCGGTTGACTGTCTGCTAGTTTAAATGGTGTTAAAGGTATGTTAAAGCTCTGGCTGGGCTGGCGTGCGTCAGATGTTTTTAGCATATGCTAACTCCCTTGCTCGAGCACACCTGGCATATGCCAATGCAGCTGATATGTGCCGGGTTGCAGCAGTCAGATTGCTATAAGATAAGAAGAGAATATCGTCCCACAGAGACTGAGGTTCTAGGCTGGCTCTATGGTTTACTTATTAGTCTAGGATGAGATTATGAAGTTTTGTTGTTTACACACGCGATCTAAAGTCTAAATAACAAACCTAAAGGTCATAAACTTAAGCTATTGGTTTACTAGTTTTCCTACTTACTAAAAATAACAACTTAGGGTACTAAAATGAGTAAGGTATCTAAACCAAAAACATAACCATAAGAATTAGGGAATTTATTGAGTATGTGACATGGTCCGAGTAGTTCTAAAGCACTAATTCATGCTTTCGCGCAAAAAGAATCTAAATTGATCCTCAACTAGGCTTAAAATAGCTAAAAATATTTTTTCGACCCCACTAACCATCTAATCTAGCCAAACACAAACTATAAGCATCACTCAGTGGACAATAAGTAGATCAGCAAGGAAGATTTCTCTCCTAGCAAGAGTACTCATCATCAAACTAACCTTTCCATCAATCCTATCTCCTTTCGATCTCATGTTTTGACTAAGTACGAAGGCTTCATGGCTAAGCAAGTCTAAGCATGGTATGAAGCTCGTTAATAAGAACACATTCCTAAGGATTTTACCCTACAAAACCGTGGCAACATGCAAGGTATCAAGACACCAAACTCACACAATATTACTCACACATACATAATATAAACAACATAATATATTAATGACTATAAGTAAAGAGTTAAAGGTAAGAAGACTTATTTGTGTTTAAGAAGCTCTCTTCCCTTTAAACCCACATACATGGCAAGGGGAGAGAGTCTCTCCCCCTGTCTAAAGTCTAAATTTTATCTATATTAATATCTATTTTACTCTTAGACAAAAACTACTCTTATATGTCTAAGGATAAGACAATAAGTTGTGTTTAATAGTAAATAAACAAAATATCTTCCTAAAAATATCTTAAATCCCTACCATTTATGTTTTTACATCATTACAAACATTAAATGGCCGACTTGCTTTAATCCTCCAAAGTCCAACAATCAACTTAGTCACTTGCAAATTATGTCAGTCTTATTCCTACCTAGCGTACGCCAGGTGCCATTGGCGTGCGCCAGCCTTTGCGTTTTCTCTTTCTCCGTGTGTGCCTGGTCGTCTGCGAGCATAGTCGTTCGAGTGGCAGTTCCTTGACGTGCGCCAGCTATCCGTGCTTTGCACTCTTTGGCTTCGCGACTTCACTCTTGTCCTTGCCTTCGCGTGTCCGCTCGATCGTCCTCCACTTCTCCTCAAATATACTCCTAAAAACAAGCAAACTCAATGAAAAACGATACTCTACAAAAACACACAATGAAAAAAAACTAACACTACGACGACTAAAATGCAAATAAATTAACCTATAACACTAAGAACAACCTATTAAAAAGATACGAATAATGAATGTTTTTCACACTCTTCAGCTGCACATGTTTTAGGCAAATTGATAATCCCTGATGACGTTTGTTACCAACTATTTTCCTCTCCCCTGCTTGTTTGTTAAGCTGGTTGGATGTGGATGTGATGTAATGAACTTATGGCTGTGGGCCTTTTCTTAATACATTGATGTTTTTCCCCTTAAAAAAAAGATTAAAACTTATAGTAAATTTTTTTCCTTATTTAAATTTGAATTTAGCCGATGAGCAAATATCGTTAAACATGATTAAAGCTTTTTTAGCTTCGAAAACAACGAATGCGCGAGGGTTTTTTTTTTCTCCCCATCAGAACAGTGGAAATGGGGTCCAAAAATATTACCTGATAATCTTTTTTATGTTCATATTTTTGAGGTAACAACTAACGAGACGATTCCGTATAACTACAGTGTTGTGATTTTCTTTTGCCCTAGAGCTAGAGCTAGACCTATTGTGAGTGTCATCGTCTAAAACAAAATACTAAATAATATGTGTCCGTACAATAATGGTGGACACACGTCCCACATCCACAATTCCAAATAATCGAGGTACACATAAGGTGGAAAGATATGATGATTAACTTGAATACTATATCTCGAAAATATGAAAAAGTCGGGATAGACCCTCACGCATAAAATAATCAGTCCGTTTCAAAATAGCGCTTGTGAGACATGAATATTGGATGAAAAAATAATAAATAAAAGATAAAATATAGAAATAACGGAGATATACAATAATTTGATTATTATTATTATAATATATGGATATAAAAAGATATTGTACACGGCAAGGCGATGTCTTTTTACAAACTATCTGAATTCCAAACTATTTATCGGACAAAAGACCAACACAAAATATTAATATATGCGCAATCGTCACCCATTAATCCCGTGTAATCTTTATTCATTGAGCAATAAATCCCATTTACCTATTTAAAAATTCGACAAGCGACGGCAGATTTGATTCTACGAAATTGGATTTTTTTTATGTGGTAAATGGGCCTTGGATTTGGTGCTGGACGGGAAATGGATTTCAGCACAGTGGTGGGCCCATTCATGGCTTTCAGATGAGAAGCCCTAATAATTATTAAGATCTGACGGCCCGCCCATCTGAAGGTTAAATGGGGGTAGTTTTGTCATTAACACTAAAAACCAAAATAAAGAAAAAATACGTGCGGCACGGTTACAACAGAGAGCAATTTTCATTTTTTTAAAAAAAAGCCAGAGAGAGAGAGCGAGAGAGACAACGTGGAGAAGACGACGGATAAGAGAGAGAACGTGGAAAAGAGGACGGACGAACTGGAGAACCGAAGAAGATGACGGGCTTGAATGTGGAGAATCGAAGAAGACGATGGGCTTGAACCTGGAGAACCGAATAAGATGATGGGCTTGAACATGGAGAACCGGAGCACATTTTAAAGGTAAGTTTCATATGAGCTTCAACCTCTGATTTATCCTCCGCTTACTAATGTTAGGGTTAGGGTTAACGATTCGATTCAATGGGTTAGTGATCCTATGGTTTTAGGATTTTTGATCGTATTTTGTGTATATTGATTAGGTTTTAAGATTTAGCTCCTTGAGTAGTAGACTGGAGGTTGAGTGTCATTGTCGACAGTGAACGGAACAGTTTGGTTATTCAATGTCTTTGTTTTCGATGGTTTTGCTTTTTCTGTTTTGATTGTGTATGTGAACATTATTCGATGGTGTGTGTGACGTTGTTCGATGGTCCTCATGTCGTGATTCGATAGTTTGGATATGGTCCTCGTGCTTGTAGTGATTCGATGGTATGGGTGTTTGTAATTCGATGGTGTGCCTGTGTGTGATTCGATGGTATGCATTAATTCAATGGTTTTGATATTTGTGATTCGATTGTTGATAACTGTGATTCGATGGCTTGAATATAACAGTTCATTGTTGCATGTGTTTTGTGATGTAGATGGTAGGAACATATAGAATTCCGACGAGACCAAGCCTACTAATTGAGGTGAACAACCTCCTATTTGGATTGGAAACGATTGAAGGGTCTGCTGCACGTGTAAGGTTGATCAGAGAAGCTGGATTTGGATACTTGTTAGATATGATGGAGGATGACATGCGCCCTTCTGAGGTAGAGGAGTTTCTTGTTGAATGTCAGGCGGATGATGATTATTTGTATGTTACCCCAAATTTTGTGGAGAAGCTGTACGGACTCCCTGCTGGGCGAATCGATGTTGACTTAAATCAACAAGAACAGAGCAAGTGTTGTGAACGAGTCTTGGGGAGATACCAAGTCAAGACTTCGAATCGGTCTTCTATTGAACTTAAAGATTTGAGAGAGGTGTTAATTGGGGGGGATTAGTCTCGGACATAGATTGGTCCCAAATTTACATCCTTTATGGATTGGGGGTGTTTCTCGCTCTACAAGCAACCTACGTTGTCCCTGCTCGATTCCATAACTTGATAAACCTGCTGAAAGAAGCTGCCAAGTACAACTGGTGTAAGTATGTGGCAGACCGGGCAAATGATGGGTTTTACCATGCGATAACTAGCTCAGCGTCTAAAGTTAAATGTTCTTGAAATATGAACCTGATGGTTCAATATTGCTTGGCTCAGCTTTAGCAAGCTGAGCAAGTTCAGGGCACGGAGCAACGTGGGGATGCTAGGAACGACATGCCAAGATGGGAAGAAATGTCAACTTATCAGGTTATTAGTTACATAAGTTTTTTATTTAAATACTTTTAGATGTTTATTTTTTATATGTGACCTAAATTCGTATGTTTATTTAAATCACAGCTAGAACGACGATTGGGTCGCATACATTATCGTATTGATATGCTGAATTCTGAGAAGCTTGCGATCATGAATATGCTTGCGGATAGGGAGAGACGGGGGGAGAAAGTAGGAGTAGATGTGGAAGAAGACGTTGTGGGAGAAGACATTATTGAAGAAGATGTTGCGTAAGAACCTATTGTGGGAGAAGACGTTGCTGAAGAAGACGTTGCAAAAGACGTTGATGAAATGGTAATAATTTATGAACTTTTTGCTGTGATTGTTTTTTGGATGGTTTTTGGTTATTGTGTTCGATGGTGTGTTATGCTTGTTTTCGATGGTTTGGTCTTCTTGTTTTTTGATGGTTTGGTCTTTTGTTTTTTGGTGGTCTACGGGTTTGTTTTTCGGTGGTCTGCGTGTTTGTTTCTGATGGTCTTGCTGTGTTGTTTTGGTATGGCTTGTTGTGTTATTTTCCGATGGTTTATTGTTTGGTTTTTGATGGTTTGGTTTTTTTTTTATTGTTTGATGTTTGGATTTTTGATGGTTTGTTGGTTGGTTGTTTGATGGTTTGGTGTTTTCTTTTTTGATTGTTTGATGTATTTTTGATGACCTACAGTTTGTGTCATCCGAGAATTTTGATGACCTACAGTTCGTTGATGAGTTGTTCAAACATTTAGATGAGATAGAACGAGTGCAAAAACTTGATGTTGTAGCACAACTGTCCCCCTTCTGAGTTGGCAGAAGAATAACTAATGCCTTCAGAGGTGGTTACAGCTCAAACACAAGATGTGCTGAGCAAGCGTCAACACGTTCCAAACCGGAATCTTGGTACTCCATTTACTACATACACGCTAAGATATGCGAGGAAAGCAAAGGGCAAAGGAGTCAGAAGAGCGGATGATGAGTCCGTCACCGTTTTGTCTGTAGTTGAAGCTGGAGAAATAAGGACAAAGCTGGTTGGAGTTGACATGCCCGATCGATACAAAATGAAATTTCAACATAAAATCAACAAGCCAACAACGGTTGAAGATGCCAAGATAGCTCACACGAAGATAATGGATTCCGAAGAGATTCAAGCTATTATCTGGTAGTATGCAATTCGAAAGACATCTGATGGGCAAGCGTAAGTTTTTTTTGCATCTTTGTGGTTCGATGGTTAGATAAGTGTGATTCGATGGTGTACATGGTGTGATTCGATGGAGTGCATGTTGTTGTGATTCGATGTTTTTAATTGTTCATTTAATGGTTCGTAAGTTATGAATTGATATTGTGAATATATGGTTTGATTTGTGATTTCAATGGTTTTGCTTGTTGTGGATCGTGGGTCTGGACATTGTGATTCGATGCTCTAGATGTTGTGATTCGATGGTGTGCGTGCTGTTTATTCGATGGTTTGATATTGTGATGTGATGTTCTTGTTTAGTGATTTGATGATCTGCATCTTTTTTGTCCAGGGGAGAGATTTGGGGTTGGGATGAAGAAGATAGGCTACTTGTGCAGAATGATATGGCATCTGTTGGACCTAGAAAATGGCTTTCTATGAATGCTCTCGATTGGTTTTTCAGATATCTCCTCAAAGAGCTTGGTGCTAAGGGTCTTCGTGTGATTTTTCTACTATCATTTGCTGTGAGTAATTGTTATCCTGTTTTGTTATTCGATGGGTTTTGTGTTCTGTTTCTGATGGTTTTACTGAGTGCAATTGAATGGTTTGATTCAATGGTAGGATAAGTGGTTGAAACTCTCACCTATGAGCATTGCTGAAATGTTCGTTGACCAGCAAGACTCCATTTGCGAAGAAATCAAAAAATTTCTTCAAGGGGTGGATTTCATGAAACTGAAAAATGCTTTGGCAAGAATAGGATATGTAAGTTTTTCTATAAAACCAATTTAGACATTATGTGAACCCATTCAATTACTAATCTTTTTGTTGTTTAATATGAATATACAGTGGTTCTTCCCTTGGTTGTCCGACGATCACTACCGTGTGTTTGTGGTCGATTGTTTCCAGAAAACATGTTTCATGTTGGACAGCCAAGACGTGAAGGAGGCAGAGTCAATTATGCTGGTCCACCATGGACTGCACTTGGCACGGATCCTTTTCTACTACATGAAGCACATCGGGAAGATAGATGTTGACATTGGGAGCTTCTCATTCGAAGTACTCCATAAAGTACCGAAGCAAAAAGATATTACAAACTGTGGAGTTTTTGCCGCCAAGTTTTGTGAATGCTACCGGAAAGAATGGTGAGATAGTGTTATAGATCCAGCATATTTTGTAAATTGGAGGCAAGAGACAGTTGTTTTGGATTTTAGGAAGTTGATGTTTGAACTCATGGTGCTTCGTCCGGACAACAAGTGCCTACCGACGCTCTTGGAAAGTGCTATAGCATGGAAGAAGTCGAACAAGAAGAAGGCGAAGAAATGATATGTTTTTGGATGTTCTGGTTTATGACAATGTGGATTAGGATGTTGACTGTTATGTGATCGTTGTTCTTGTTTTTAGAATGATCTGTTCTTGTTCTGATTTTATGACAATGTGGATTGGGATTAGGATGGGTTGCTGTTATTTCATTCGATGGTATGCTATTCATGTTTTGGATGGTCTATTGTTCATGTTTCGACGGTTTGTTATGTTGTGTAGTTCAAACACTTAAACCAAATGATTAAACCAAATAATTTTCAAAAAAGAGCAATGGTTGCAGGTTAGCAGTTAAAAAAAAAGCAATGGTTGTAGGCCAGTAGTTCAAAAAATTTAACCAAATAATTTTCGAACATTCTCTAATTGAATCCGACATACTATACCATCGAATCAGGCACAATATACCATCTAATAATGCATATCATACCATCGAATAAGAATAGTGTAAACCATTGAAACAAAGAATGGGAAACCATTTTTATCAATATGTATTATCTTCAACATGAGAAATGTTTGCATCCCAGTAGTTCAAACAAACAATTACACCAAATAATCTCAAGCATCCTCAGATTGGGCTGGATTATTTAAGTCTATTGCCATATGCTTGCACTTTGCTTTTTTGTTTAATCTTCCAAGCTTATTTGCACTCTTCCTCCTTCTTCTTACTGTCCGTGGATTATCTCTTATCTTTATAGCTATGGCGACTTGGTAAGAAGATGATTATTGCACTTCATCATGTACCTTGTTTGATTATATTTGACCTTGCCGCATTTTGTTTCTTGCATCAACAATGAGGTCTTCCAAGAGTGGTACGATGATGCTTCATCCACTAAGTCCAGAAGATCATATTTTATCTTATTGACTCATCGCTTGGTGTCGCTCGCTGACCCTGGAGTGACAGTAAGAGATGATGTATCTATTCCATCTCTTGCTAGTACCCTCCACCTTTTGAGAATATATTGTTGAGGTAGCTCTCCAAATACTTCCTCCCCCAAGGTTCTTAGTATGTCTATAACTCGGAGTATGTGTCGACAAAAGAACCTAATAGCTTCTAATGATTGGCACGAGCATAAGAGTAATATATTTGCGCCGTGGATCTGCACCACTCGCTCATCCAACCTCACTGAAGTATCTTTATTTGTATATTTATAGACATTGTAGTGCCGAATATGATCTGCACAAGTGAACCATCGAATCTAATTTATCAGACCATTGAAAACACGAAAGGAACACCATCGAAAAAGAAACATCAGACCATCGAATAACATAACAGCAAACTGACCTGTGGGATTGTTGTTATCCATTCGCAGATCCATTCTGTATTCAATTGCAGCATTGTACTCTGCTTGAAATTGGTCATACACGTAATGTATGTCGATTTCTGCAGACTTAAGCAATGGGTTCAACCAGTTTTTGTTGTTGCACAACTTATCCTTCAACTGAAAATCTGCCTTCTTTGTTTTGTGCCTTCGACCATCCAACAGATTGTTAAAATGCATGAAAAACTGCAGAAAGTTGTGATCGGGTTGCAAATACCTCTTTATAAGGCTGTTGAAGGATTCCGCAACTTGTGTAGTGACCATTCCAGCCATGAATTGCTATTTAACCCATGCCAAAGACCATTTAGTCCTTAACTTGTAGATTCCCTTCAGCCATTTGTGTTCATCATTATTGAAACAATCCTGTAGATTCCATGCTTGTCTAAATTCTTCATCGTTGTCTACTTCTTTTATCAAATAGTGGAACTAATCAGCCACCTTAGGTGTGTATAAATGGCTAAGGTTCTTCTTGGCATTTTCCAGTATATGCCAGGTGCAAAGGTAGTGATACGTGCTCTTAAACTCTTCATTGATGGCATTGGGCTATTGCTTGATCTTGGTCGGTGAAGATAGTTTTTGGTGCTTTGCCATCCATGCACCTTAAGAAGGTCTTGAACAACCATCTAAATGAATCTGTTGTCTCATCAAATAGGAGAGCTGCACCAAAAACACAACTCATACGATGGTTGTCGTATCCAACGAACAGCCCTGCAAACCATGGAATCACGATAGTGTAAACTTTCGAATAGGGACTGGATTTGGTCCTGGACCAGATTTCCAAGACGATCCTTGACTTTTTAAAGTCAGGATCGAGTGGTTTTTTCAAGCGTATCAAGTGGTTCCATAAAACCACTTGATCCGATTGAGAAAACCATTTGAAAAAACTACTTGATTCAGTTGAAAAAACTACTTGATCTGATTGAACCACTTGATCCGCTTGAAAAAACCATTTAAAAAAACCACTAGATCTGCTTGAAAAAACCACTTGATTTGATTGAAAAAACCATTTGAAAAAACCACTTGAAAAAACTACTTGATCCGCTTGGCAAAACCATTTGAACACACTAGCAAGACCACTTGAACATAATGGCAAAACCACTTGAACATACTGGCAAAAACCACTTGATCCCGTGCTTGAAAAAATCACTTGATCCGCTTGAAAAAATCACTTGAAGAAACCACTTGATCCGCTTGGCAAAACCACTTTAACACACTAGCAAAACCAGTTGATCCAATTGAAAAAGTCACTTAATTGTTCAGAACGGTCCTGGACTTTTTTCACGTCCAGGACCGAATCCAGACCCCTTCGAATCACATCATTGAAACCATCGAATTACAGCATGAAAACTATTGAATCAGAACATGCAGACCATTGAATCATAACATGCAGACCATCAAATCACACTATGCAGACCATCAAATAATAGCATTCAGACCATCGAATAACAGCATTCAAATCATCGAATAACCATGATATGCAAACCATAACTAGGAAAGGAAAACAGGCATACATGCTATTTTGCCGAGTTCCTTAGAGAGAGTTGTCTTGTGCCCCTAGGTATTCTCTACCTACCCACCTGTGTCGGTTTCGGGTACAGGTTGAATATTAGTATGCAAACCATCGAATAACATTATATGGACTATTGAATAACAACATACAATCGAAAATAGTAATAGCATACCATCGAATAACAAAAACAGCATACCAAAAAAATAGCAGATGTAATGATTCAAACTACCAAAAAATTAGTGAGAGGTATGATTCATACCTAATGGATGATAATTTCTATTTGTTCGGAATATTGTGTCAAAACAAATGGCATCTCCAAAACAATTATAGTCACTCCTCATCCTTCTATCAGCCCAAAAAATATTTGCTATCCATTCTTCACTGTCCACTTCTACCTCATGAAAAAAATAGGGTTCATCGCACGCCCTCATTCTGAAGTATTCAAGCAATGATGTAGCTTTACCATGCCTCATCGATCTTTGTCTTTGTTTTCCAAGATGATTCTTCAAACCAGAGTGGAGGAAACCCAGATATTCTCTGCCATCGGCATTCAATGCCATCAGTTCATAGGATGATCTAAGTGATATACCAGCATCACTGTTCATCTAGGCCACGTGTTGGTAGAGAGAGTTGATTGACCGGTTGGATCTATGCATATGGGAGCAATCGGCCGAGTGGAGCACGTCATCATTATGCTTCACAACCCATTTATCTATGAGGAATGCTCCTTGCTCAAGGGAGTACTTGAAATAGATCATTGCCATGCAGCCAACTCGGGTCTCTTTTTGTGTGTAAGGGTGAGCATTTTCTTCCTTCGGTTTCTTATTTGGCCGTCGAAATCCCTCCTTGTTGCACACAAGTTTGACGTAGAATATCATTTCCTTGCCATTTATCATCCTCGTTTTTGATACCTACAATGCACACCAAAACCTTTTTGGTGCGCGTAAGATTCGTAGAACTCTTGTAGTTCTTTAGATGTTTGAAACTGCATTTGTCTCCATATTTCTTCTCTCTCAAGGTGATCCCAATTCGAAACTGCAAACCATTGAACAACAACAAACAGACCATCAAATAACAGCATACAGACCATCAAATAACAGCATACAAACCATCAAATAACAGCATACAGACCATCAAATAGCAACATACAGACCATCAAATAACCACGACATGCAAACCATAACTGGGAAAGGAAAACAGGCATACAGACCATCGAATAACAGCATGCAGACCATCGAATAACATCATACACACCATCGAATAACAGCATGCAGACCATCGAATAATAGCATGCAGACCATCGAATAACCACGACATGCAAACCATAACTGGGAAAGGAAAACAGGCATACAGACCATCAAATAACAGCATGAAGACCATCGAATAACAGCATGCAGACCATCGAATAACATCATGTAGACCATCGAATAACATCATGCCGACCATTGAATAACCACGACATGCAAACCATAACTGGGAAAGGAAAACAGGCATACAGACCATCGAATAACAGGATGCAGACCATCGAATAATAGAATGCAGACTATCGAATAACCACGACATGCAAACCATAACAAGGAAAGGAAAACAGGCATATAGACTATCGAATAACAGCATGCAGACCATCGAATAACATCATGCAGACCATCGAATAACAGCATGCAGACCATCAAATAACCACGACATGCAAACCATAACTGGGAAAAGAAAACAGGCATATAAACCATCGAATAACAGAATGCAGACCATTGAATATCAGCATGCAGACCATCGAATAACATTATATGGACCATCGAATAACAACATACAAATAGCAGTTCGACAAACCTTCAATGGATGAAGAGCACGATTTATGGTAATTTTGAGATGAAATAGCATCATCGAGCTGATTTTTGACTTCTTTAACCATCCTCTCGGTCGTGCTCTCTATTGCGATTGTGTTTGCTAATCCCGTAATTTTTGTCGCCGTCGTACTCTCTATCTCCATCATTGCTGTCGCTAGTGTGCTCGCCGTCTCTACCGTCGCCGCCAACGTGCTCTTCGTTGTCGTCTCCATCGTCACCGTATCTGCCATCGCCATCATCAACGTGCTCTCCGTCGTCGTTGTCTCTATCGTCGCTGTCTGTGCCCTCGCCATCGCCAACGTGCTCTCCGTCTCCGTCGTGTCCATCGTCGCCGTTGCTGTCTTCCCAAACCACAACGTGCTCTTTGATTTTTTGTTTTAGATTCGTGGTGGTTATTTTGGTTACGAGTTGGGGTAGAATTCAAATTTGGGGGGTTTATATTTGTTTTTTTAACAAAATATTTATTCTTTTAGATGGACAATTATGCCCCCGCGTATTTTTATCCAGCTCGGTGCTGGGACGTAGGGTCCAGCTCCAAATCGGTACTCTGGTAAATGTAGTTTTAGTAACTCGTAATAACTTTGATTCTACTAAATTTTCTTTTTTGGTAAGTGTCATTTTATTAACTGTATGATAATCAGTACACCAATGAGGATGCGCCAAAGTACAATTTCCTGAAGAAGACAATTCTTTTATGCCTAAATTTAACACTCTTTGGGGTTTGAATCTTAGTTATAAACTTCATGTTCAATTCTCCATCTCACCTCTCTACAACTTAAATTATGTTTCAACGGCTTAAAAGAAGCAATTAAAATCAACATCTTGAACCTCTTGAACTTACATACTCTTCACTACCAATTTAACATGTTAGATTGTATTAGATATTATTAGAATTTTTGTAACGCCCCGTGATTTGACCGATTAATTCTACTGTACCAACAAGAGTCTTTTCTGCATGTTTTCTCATCACTCGCACGTACCCTAGGAAACTTCCGATGAAGTTTAATCTCGGAGTTCTTTCAGGATGTGTGCCGGAAAAGGTGTACCTTGTTAGTATGGATAGTAACAATCAAATCACTTAAGTTTTTCACACAATTCATATACGGTATCACACTTCTACTCATAATTAATCCACCTGGGTGGTCCTTGAAATTCGTGATCTAAGGTTAAAGTTAGTAGTCACTCAAAAGAAGAATTGTTACCGAATTGCAGACATATTTGCCTTAATGGGTCCATCTCTCAGCAAATTCCAGCAATTGATCATAATGGTTTTGGGGAACATTGCCTTTTATGTGTACCAACTGTTTGGCTATATTTACTCTTAGAAAAGCTATTGGTGATGCTCTTGCTTTATGAAAATTTTAGATCAGTGCTCTTAGACTAGATCAAGAAATATCTTGTAATCCTTAGTAATAAAAATATTTAAATATCTTTGATACACCAATAATCAGAGAGAATAACAATTGAGTTTACAATGACTCGCCATTTTCAAGGTTTGAATACTGCTAATTGTCTATGTTTGAATATGTAAGTCAGCCTCAGCAAGCATTCAACACTTGTTAGTTTTTGCAAAATATCCAGACCCGTTTGATTTTATCCCATTACAAAGGTACTCCACGTTACTCAATTTACGATGAGTGAAGTCATTAAGCAGATCTTACAACGACGAAAGCAAAATCTACAGCGGCAGGCACATATAATCCTGAACAATGTCAACAACTAATTAGTTTTGGTTCGAGAGGAAATACTGATTTGAGCAAGCAAATTGCGGGATCCTTCAAAGTTGAAGGCACTCTTTGTCGGACTATATTTTCCATTCTTATGTAACATCACCTTTTCCTTATTTTTACTTCCTTTTTATGTACTTTCCTTTTTGTATATCTCTCGATGTGTAGCATATTCACGGACTTTATTTAAGAATAAAACCACCAATAACTTTTAATGATCATAAAATTTGAACTTAAGATTACCTTAAACAAATTCAAGTTCCTTGTAAATTAGACTAACAAACCCGTGAAGTTTATAGTTTACTTCTAGTCCTTATTTTTTGAAAAATTATTTAGTCATCTTTTTTAAAATAAAATATTAGTTTTGGATTCTTAACTAATATCATTTATCATTTTTTTTTCTTTTTTGTCAAAAAACTTATTAAAATATCCTTAAATAAAAAAAATCCATCATCATCATCATCAACCTTTTGAACACCTCAACCAGGAACATCTAAGAATGCACTAAGCCTGAAAAATTAATTCAATTCAGTCGGACCTCGTTCAGGTGAGCCCAAAACTCGCTTGTGGAGTTGTTAAGCTCATAGCCCGTGACCCCGGTTGGGAGGAGTCGGACGGGAAGCTGTACTCTTTGAGGACCTCGTAGGCTATCTTGGAGGAGAGTGAATGGGGCGGGATGGATACGAGGAGGAGGAAGTCGTACTCTTTGAGGACTTCATTATCCCTCTTCCCAAGAAGCCCTACGTCATTCTAGGGATCCCGTTGCCACTTTTGCATGATCTCTTCCCGATTTGGGTGCTCCAAGAGGATAAGGATCGGACTAATAAAAGGGATAAGGCCACGACGTTTGTTGAGGAGCGGTAGACATATTGGCTTCATGGGAGGAAAGAGGAGAAGGGGAAGGGCTACGACGGTGGTGTTGGAGAGGCGGCGGTAAGTTCTCCTAGAGGATCATGAAGGCGATTGGGGCGGGGGCTTCATATGATTTTTCCATTTTTTATATTTAAGGGTATTTCGATTATTTGTTTGAGAAAAAAATTAAAAAATTTATTGATGATGTCAATTAACAACATGAGATCAATATTTTTTCAAAAAATAGAATGGTTAAATACTATTTGGAAACAGAGAGCTTAGATGTAATTTTACCTATAAACTAAAGACTAATAGGTATTTGCCTTAAAAAAATCAAGAGTTTATTGAGTTAACGATAATTCACCAAGGTACTATAGCTATTTGTCGCATGAAGAAGGGCTCCGGTGGAAGTAGTCGTTAAGACTCCAACGAAACCCTTTAACGAAGGGTGGCATTGCCTACTTTGTTTCTTTATGAGATCTTCTCTCTCTTCCCCAAGCTGAGGAGCTGTTAACGAAGATGTAGGAATAGTCTGCCTCACGTTGATGCGAACAAAGATCACGATGGAAATGACGGTACTTCACTCATTCCGAAAATGAGATGTTAGGTATTTTTTCAAAATGGATAGTTTTTGAAATGTTATAAATGCCATAAGAAAGGACATTTGGCAAGAGATTGTAAGATGTCTAAGCAGGTACATCTAAATTCTAATGTGAATAAGGTTAATGTATCTTCTTGTACCCTCCTTATTGAATCGCATTTTATGTTAGTGATAGATTCAGAAACAATAGACCATATAGCAAGAGATCGTGGTTCATTTGTAGAATACTGGTGATTACCAACTGAAAAAAAACCATTTTTTTTGCAACAACTTGTTTGTGGATGTGAAGGGTCTGGGCACCTATAAATTACACCTTCATAGTAGACGAGCTCTTTTTTTTAATGGTGTGTTGCTTGCTCTAGACATTTGAAGGAACCTGATTTCTGTATCTACTTTGATGTCTTTAGATTTTTCAGTGTCATTTAAGAACAACGTTGTTAGGTTGCATTTGGATCATGCCTATTATGGCCTTAGATATAAATCGGAAAGTTTTTTTATTATAGATATTGATCCTAGTGAAAGTTACTCCTTAGTCACTAGTTCAAATTCATTGATCATCTGTGACATTCTAGACTAGGCCATGTGGACCAAGATCGCTTAAACCATCTAGCTAATGCTGAATTGTTAGGTAAAATAGAAAAGGCTATCTTACCTATATATGTCTCTTGTCTAGAAGGAAAGGGTACAAGAAAACTATTCGGTATTAGGGCTAGAGCCAAATTCCTATTACAGTTAGTCTACTCACACATATGTGGTCAAATGAATGTAAGGGCTAAACATGGTGCATATTACTTCATCACCTTTATTGATGACTATTCGAGATATAGTTTGATATATCTAATTTCTCACAAGTCCGAGGCATTGATTTGCTTTATGACTTATATGAATTTTGCTGAGAATTAGAATGATAGAAAGATATAGGCTTTGTGAACTGATCACAGTCGTGAATATCTTTCTGGTGATTTTAAAGCACTTTGGCTTAAGAAAGAAATTGAACATCAGTTGTCCATTCCTCATACATCCCAACAGAATAGGATTGTTGAAAGAAGGAATAAAACTCTCTAAGTCTTATGGAGAGACAAATTAGATCTATGATAGCAGAGACAAATTTTCTAATATCTTCTTATGGAGATGCACTCCTAACAATTGATATGTTCTTAATCATGTACCCTCTAAGTCTGTTACTATCACCCTTTATGAAATGTGGACAGACCAAAAACCCGATTTATCTTATTTTAAGTCATGAAAGTGTGTATCTTATGTCTATTCTACCTCAGGATCTTTTGATAAATTAGGACCGAGAGGTAGACAAATTATCTTTATAAGGTATTCTGAGATATCCAAAGGACACATTTTCACAGGTGAACTGGACAACGGACAAGTTACAAAATTTGAGTCACGTAATATTATTTTTTTAGAATGAATTTCTTAGAATGAAAGAGGTTAGTAAAAACCTTTATCTTTATGAAATAGTTGAGCCAGGGCATTTTAGATCACTTCTTCCGAGTGTTAGAATTAAGTCAGAAAGTTATGACCTTTCATCTCAACAAGGTCCAGAAGAAACTCATCTTAGTCCTAATAGGCATATAATTCCTATTCTAGCTGGAGTATGGAATTAATTCCTAATATTAGTATGATTCCTAGATATGATGAACATACGAGATATGTTTATCAAAATTGAGAATTTTGTAGGTTTGGTAGAGCAAGCATACCCCGCTGATGATTTATTATCGAAGGAGAGGCTAATGCTTCCTTGATATCACTAAAAAAGATTGGTGATTCGGGAAAGTTCTACAAACCATTCTTTAGGATAAAGATAAATCCAAAAATGTATTTGGTGCTCTGTCATCTCCACAAAAGGCTGAGTGGATTAATGCGATGGAGGAAAAAATATCTTCCATGACAAAAAAATCAGGCTTAGAATCTAGTTGATCTACCTAAGGGACGTAAGACTATTGAGAATAAGTGGATTCTCAAGGTCAAGTGCAATACAGACGATAATGTCAAAAGATACAAAGCTCGTTTGGTTGTGTAGGGATTTAAGCACAAGATAGGAATAGATTATGAGGAGACTTTTGCTCCTGTTGTTAGATTCACGTCCATTAGGGTCATTCTGGCTATGGTTGCTAACATGAATCTAGAATTTCATTAGATGGATGTAAAGACTATTTTTCTCCATGAAGAATTGGATGAAGAAATCTATATGATTCAGCCTGAGGGCTACATCCAAAAAGCTTGCGAACAAAAGGTTTGCAAATTGAATACATCAATTTATGGCCTTAAGCAATCATCTAGACAACATTATATTTATTTTCATTATACTATCATGGCAAATGATTTTATTATGATAAACGAAGATGACTATATATATGTTAAGTGATCAGGTATGAAATTTGTCATCATCACTTTGTATGTTGATGGCATTCTCTTAGTCTTAAATGACATGGGGCTACTTGTCAAAATAAAAGGTTGTCTTTGAAGTGAAAGACATGGATAAAGCTTATTACATACTCAGAGTTAAGATTTTGAAAAATCATTCAAAGAGGATAGTGTCTCTTTCACAACAGACATATATTCATAAAGTACTAGAATATTTCAATTGTGATCATATTTATCCCAAGTATGTCCCATTAGAGAAATGTCATAATTTGAACAAGGATTTGTGTCTGAATATAGCTGAACAAATAAGGAATATGGAAAATATTCCATATGCCAATGTAGATGGATACCTGATGTATGCAATATTGTGTACATGACATGATATTTCCTAAGTTATTGGCATTGTAGGCAGATATCAATAGAATCCAGGCAATGCTCACTAGAAAGCTGTCAAAGGAATTTTAAAATATTTGAATGCTACTATAGAATGCTCATTGTGAGTATTTTGTGACAACCAAGTCGTTATATCTTACGCAAAGGATCTGTCTTTCCATTGTAGGGCTAAGCCTATAGATATTAAATTTCATTAGAAATTTAGGAAAATCTATAGTACTATGTATGAAACAAATATCTATATAAGATATAGTTGTAGACTCTATGACTAAAGCATTAGCTCAAAAAGTGTTCGAGAAATATATGAAGTCATTAGGTTTACAACAATTTCATATATAAATAAATAAGTTTTTTTTTGCAATATGAATACCTTATAAAACATGTTAGATAGAAAAGTAGCTCACTCACAAAGGGTGTTTACCTAAGTGGGAGTCAAATGTATTGACTCCTAAATGAGATAACATAGCTATTGGAAATTTAGATGTGATGTGAGCACACCTACTATCAAGCTTCAAGACTCGCATCAAGTTCAACTTCTAATTAGGCCAATGACAAGAGTAAGGGCCAAGAAGTTTCAATCTGACTTCTTGAATGAGTGATCTCTAATAGTGCACTAAATGGTGAAACTACCAAGATCCTTCATCTTTTGAGGGAGATCTTGGGTCAAAACCATACTGCAGTCCCTAGTCAAAAGGATAACCTCAAAATCATCAATACTCTTTTTCTTCAAAATAAACTCATTGATCCACTTTATGTAAGTAGGCATCTGCTCGAATGCATCAAGAAGCAAAATATTGATGTGGAGATTCTTGAACAGTTCTAGAAACTTCTGATAACTTGGATGAGATGCTTGCTTGTTTACCCTTTGAGGAAAAGATGGAGGAGGATACTTTCTTTCTGATACTGGCTTGGTCAATTTCGTGTGGATTTGTCTTTCTCTGCTGTTGTAGGAATTACTCGAAGCACTTTTTCCCAAATCTAGCCCACTTCTAGTTGTGATCGCCTTGTGGTGCTTCTGCTTGGTAGGAGGAGCTTCAGTATTGCTTGGAAGTGTGCTCGGCTACCTTGCATTCAGTTAAAGTGCTAGCTATCTAATTTGAATTTCCAAATTCCTTATCGTAGTCTCATGGCTAGGTACCTTCTTTTTAACTCATCTTAACTCCTACGATCTTGCTGGGGTGGTGCTTGTTACTGTCACTTTTATTGATATAGCTAGAATTGCTGTGGGGGAGGACCTTAAGCATTGCCACCAGCCATAGAAGGTTTCTGTTGCTGAGGTACCTATTAACCTACATTGTTTCTCCACAAAAAATTTGGGTAATATGTATAACCTGGGCAATGAAAGAACAATTATCAGTAATATGAGGTCCAATGCAGATTTTGCAAATCTGGGCGGGTGGCGTAGATGGTGGTGCATATGTGGCTTGTACCATCTGTTTAAGAGCTACCAATTATGCTCAGAGCATAATGATTTGACTATTGTCTTGCACATTAGCCACCTTCTTCCTTTCCATTTTCTTAGCCCACTCGTGATTGTTGGTGACCATGGCTTCGATGATGTGTAAGTCTTCAGCTTCTATCTTCTCCATCAAATCACTTCCTACTGCTACATCTAGATTAACTCGAATTTATGGCTCACACCTATTGTAGAAGGTTTGGATAAGCATCCAGTTGGGTATCTAATGGGATAGACACTCATAAAGTAACCCCTTGAAGCAATGTTGAGTAGTTGAGTGGTTTTATTTGGTGGGTAGTACTTTTCTAGGAACTTGTCTGCAAGCTTGTCTCATGTAGTGAAGGTGCCTACAAGAAATGAGTCCAGCCACTCTCTAGCAGCATCCTTTAAGCTTTGCTTGAATAGTCATAATCTGATGGAATCTGCTAGGACACCATTGTACTTGACTGTTGATTAGTGATCTTCAAAAATGTAGATGTTCTTCATAGGATTTTCTAAAGGAAGATACCCAAACTAGTCTTGACGAACCATCTGAATGAGGCCACTCTTGATCTCCAAGTTGTTTGCCTCCACAGTTGGGTAAGCAACATTGCAGCAAAGATCAACTAGCCTAGAGTGTGTCTGCCTCATCCTATTTTTGTTGTGGGAGCACTGGCTACCTAGTTTTGATCTGCCATCTCCACAGCAATTGCCATCCTTTAAGATTTGTTTGAACAGTCACAATCTGATGGCATCCACTAGGACACTATTGTACTTGACTATTGAGTAGTGATCTTCAAAAATCTATATATGCTTTGCAGGATTATCTAAAGAAAGACCCCCAAACTGGTCTTGACGAACCATCTCAATGAGGTCACTCTTGATCTCAAAGTTGTTTACCTCTACAGTTGGGTAAGCAATACTGGGGCAAAGATCAACTAGCCTAGGGTGCGTCTGCCTCCTCCCATTGTTGTTGGCAGGAGCATTGGCTACCTAGCTCTAATCTGCCATCTCTTCCTTATGTTGATTTCTTCTCCTCGAGCAAAAGGTTCATTCAATTTCCAAATTGTATTTAAGAAAAGATTAGTTGTCAGAATGGGTATGTGGCATATACCTCCGACACTCTCACTAAGCTACAAAACTCAACAAGAAAAGATCAAGTGTAGTGATGAATACAAAGATGTAATAAGCTTAGTTTCAAAATCAAGAAAACTATATCCAATATAAAAGATAGATTAATTCAAATCTGTCCCCAACAATGGTGCCAAAAACTTGATATGATAAATATTGGGTTAGGAATATGTGAAAGAGAACACAATCGCAAAAGTAATATAATAGTAAATAAGATCGTCTCCACATGGACAAATGATCGGTTGGTTAATTCTACATTATGCACCATTACGCAAATCTAGGGTCATCAGTACTAAACTTGAATAACGATCAATAATAAATAAACTATGCAATGGATGCAATCCATGTTATGAACTAAGGTCATCAATCTTAATTTTAACACATAACACGAACCAAGCAATCGATATATAATCAAACAATTGAATGTAAAAACAACTCTTGATTATAAAGTATGTAAATACTATGTCGAGTGGAAATTTGAATCATTGATCACAATCCTTGAACGTAAAGATAATTGAATTGAATAAATTGAATGAGTCTTGCACTAAAGCCATCCAAGAATATGTTTAACCTAAGTCTCGGAACCTTATATATGTGTTACAAACTTTCTAATAAAAAAGAAACCTAAATAAACTAAACAGGTGCAATAGGTGATCCTGTGCTAGGCCGAGAAGCCAGCATCTGTTGGATGTTGTACTCCAATTCACCACTGTACCCCCCAGTATACACTGGGAAGCCAGCGTCTGCTGGATCTACCGCAATAGCACTTTGGTTCTTCATCAACTGTTCTTGGGATCCCACTGCTTCTCATCCAATTACCATTTCTTCTAAACACCTAAAAAATACACGACACCAGTAGATATTCTGCTTCCTAACTCAGTATGAAAAAACATCATAAAAGACACATAAAACTTGACTCAAACCTAGCTAAAACATGACTAATATGCACCTGACTAACATTAATATGGCATGTGTTTACACACATATCAATACACAAACAAGTACTTATTCACACTCAGTAGGTGAGTAATCACCTTGGAACCCTTGGCACCATCACAAGTTTTTGAAGATCAAATGAACTTACAAAAATAAAGTGATGAGAAAAAGAAGAGTGAGCAAAAGAAAAGAATTGATAGGAGAGAAGAAGCCGAGAAAAAGAAAGGAAAAAAACCAATGGAGAGAAAACAATTGAGCAAGCAAAAGAAGCCAGAAAAATAGAAATAAAATTGTCCAATGAGAGAAAAAGCGAGGGATGGAAAAAGAACTACTATGTGGGAGCAAGTGACATGAAGCAAGCATGTTTTGAAAAAAAAGCCAATGATTATACTTCGGTATAGGGAGGCACTTTTTGAACACTAACAGACTTGAACCACACTTGCCTAGTATGGTTGTTTCTCTTTTGCAGGACTACAAAGATGTCTTTCCCAAAGAGCTACCACCTAGACTACCACTTGTTCTAGGGATTGAGTATCAAAATGACTCTGTTCTAGGAGCTACCATACCTAATCACCTGGCATATAGAAGTTATCCCGAGAAAACAAAGGAACTTAAGAGACAAGTTAATGAGCTATTAGAGAAAGGGTATATGAGAGAGAGCATGAGTCTTTGTGCTATTCTAGTCATACTTATGCCTAAGAAGGATGAATTATGGAGGACGTGTGTTGATTATCGAGATGTCAACAAAATAATGGTAAAATATTGTCACCCTATTCCTCATTTAGATTACATGTTAGATGTTTTATATAGAACTTGCATATTTTCTTAGATTGACTTGAAGAGTGGATATCATCAAATTATGATGAAAGAAGGGGATGAGCGGAAGACTATTTTTAAAACAAAGTATGGGTTGTATGAGTGGATGGTCATGCCATTTGGTTTGTCTAATGCAACTAGCACATTTATGTTACTCATGCATCATGTTTTACGTCCATTGATTGATAAGTTTGTAGTTGTTTATTTTGATGATATACTCATTTATAGTAAGAGCATGGAGGATCATACAGAGCATTTGAAATTTGTACTAGATGCACTTAGAGAGGATCAGTTGTTTACCAACTTGAAGAAGTGCACCTTTTGCATAGATAAACTTGTATTCTTGGGATTTGTTGTCAGTGCTAACATAATACAGGTTGATGAGGAAAAGATCCAAGCCATTCAAGATTGGCCAAGTCCTACAAGTATTACTAACATTCGAAGTTTTCATGGGCTAGCTAGTTTTTATAGGAGATTTGTGAAAGATTTTAGTAGCATAGCCACCCCCTTATTGAAGTCATCAAGAAGAGCATTGGATTTAGATGGGGAGAAGCTCAAGGGAAAGCATTCCAACTAATCAAAGAAAAGTTGACTAATGTTCCTTTATTAGCTTTACCTAACTTTTCTAAAGCTTTTGAAGTTGAATGTGATGCTTCAGGTATAGGAATTTGTATTGTACTCATGGAAGAAGGAAGACCAACTACCTACTCTAGTGAGAAACTAAGTAGAGCAACCTTGAACTATCCAACTTATGACAAGGAGTTGTATTCACTAGTTCAAACATTTGAGACATGGCAGTATTACTTGTGGCCTTAGGAATTTATGATCCACACTAATCATGAATCATTGAAGCATTTAAAGGGGTAACACAAGCTGAATAAAAGACGTGCACAATGGGTAGAGTTCATTGGGACATTTCCTTATGTCATACGCTACAAGCAAGATAAAGAAAATGTAGTGGCTGATATGCTATCACGGAGGTATGCTTTGATCTCAACTCTTGATGGAAGGTTAATTAGGTTTGAACATATAAAAGAGTTATATGTTGATGATGTTGATTTTGGTGATTTGTTTCGAGAAACTGAGCAGAGTTCATTTGGTAAGTTCTTTCGGAATAATGGTTACTTATTTTGTAAGAATAAACTTTGTGTGCCTAATTGTTCCATACGAGAGTTGCTGATTCAAGAGGCACGTGGAGGCGAATTGATGGGGCATTTTAGAATAGCAAAGACTTTGGCAGTGCTGCAAGAACACTTCTACTGGCCACACATGAAGCACGACATTGAGAGGATTTGTGGACGTTGCATCACCTATAAGCAAGCTAAGTCAAAGATAAAACCCCACGGTTTGTATACTCCACTACCTATACCTAGTGAGTCTTGGACTAATATTTCTATGTATTTTGTGTTAGGACTTCCTAGGACTAAGCGAAGAAGAGATTTAATTTTTATGGTAGTGGATAGGTTTTCTAAGATGGCACATTTTATTCCATGTCATAAAGTTGATGATGCTTCAAATATTGCTGATTTGTTCTTTAGAGAAGTTGTTAGATTGCATGGCATACCTAGAACAATTGTTTTTAATAGAGATGCTAAATTCTTGAGTTACTTTTGGAAGACCTTGTGGTGTAAGTAAGGTACTACGTTGTTATTTTCTACTACTTCTCATCTACAAACTGATGGTCAAACTAAAGTTGTGAATAGGATTTTGTCTACTTTATTGAAATAACTCATTAAGTATAAAATCAAGACTTAGGAAGAATATTTGCCACATGTTGAATTTGCTTATAATCATTCTGTTCATTCTACTACTCAATTCTTACCATTTGAGCTTGTGTATGGATTTAAGCCTTTGAAACCATTGGATTTATCACCTTTGCCTTCGAGTGAGTATGTTAACTTAGATGGCAAGAAGAAGGCTAAATTTGTCAAGCAATTGCATGAGAAGGAGAGAATGAACATTGAGAAACAAACAGAGGAATATGCAAGGCAAGCACACAAAGGATGACACAAAGTTATCTTTAAGCCTAGTAATTGGGTCTGGTTGCCTATGAGGAAGGAATATTTTCTCGTACAATGATGATCAAAGTTGCTACCATGAGAAGATGGTCCATTTCAATTGCTTCAATGCATCAACAATAATGCTTACAAGCTTGACCTACCAGGTGAGTATACTGTTACTGCTTCTTTCAATGTTGTTGATTTGAGTCCATTTGATATAAGGAAGATTTGAGGATAAATCATTTTCAAGAGGAGGGGAATGATGTGAACATACCTAAGAGCATACCTACTGTCAAGCTTCAAGACTCGCATCAAGTTCAAATTCAAGTTGGGCCAATGACAAGAGCAAGGGTCAAGAAGTTTCAATCTGAGCTTAATGGATTAATACAAGAAGTTTGGGCTCAGGCAAGTTCGTGTAAGTCCAAGGACGTCCATAAAGCCCATACAAAATCCATACACGTCATTGAAGCTATTTTAGAAGCTTGAGATGCACGCAATTTTCTAGATGCATGCAAACATGAAGTTCAACCTATTTAAGACGTGCATCATTTTATTTTGGGACATGCATCTACTATATATTTACTAGATATTATATATTTAGAATTTTTCTTATTTAGTTGATGTCATTCAGCCAGAATCTTCTTGTTTATGAGTTGTTTGTTGAGGAATATTTTGATACTCTATAGCCTATATAAATGACTCCTAGCAATAAAATGTGATACATCTTTTGGCATAAGAATTTTGTGAGTTAGATACTCCTTGTGTGTTCTTGCTTTAGTTGGATTGCTTAGTTAGGACAGAACCATTCACTTATTAAATGGTCCATCCATCCTTATTTGTGGTGTGATTCGACTTTAGACTAAGGTTCTCGATATCCATTGCTTCAGGTTGCAGTTAGCCATCACAGAGGTTCGTTGTAAGGCATAAGTCATGGATTACGGTCTGCTTCACCCTAAAGTAGCAAACGGTCTAAGATCGTGAATCTCTTGCCGAAATTCATATCATTTGCACAATGTCCTATGGCAATAATGCCATCTTGTTATGCGAGCAAGATTGATTGTAGGATGCAGGAATGTGTTACTGTATTTAGATTTTATGTAATCCATATGATAAGTTGTAAGTAGAACTTATCATACCTTATGTCTTAAAGCCTAGAGTTAAGCTATGGTAAATACTCTAGTATGGTATTAATCGATAGGTAGTCCTACATAATGGATTCTGCACTATAACACATGAATGAGTATCATGTGTGTTGTTCGACCACGAGATGGGATGGAAATATTTATTGATTTTACAATCCCTGGTGTGAGACTGCATTTCAAGAATTATGGTTCTCGATATTTGCTTTTAAGATCTTAAACATATTCTGGAAATACGATTTAGTACTGCTAGCTTGGAAAGTCCATGATAAGGTTATAACATAGCAATTTCACTTGGTAGGGTTGACTAAAAAAGTGGACTGTGTAATTATGGAAAGAATATAGTTAAGGGAGAAAGAACTTTATCCATCACATTTCGAGGTTCGTTGTTCAGGTGCACCAATTATACTGAAAAGTACAATAGTCAAAACAAATATGATTGTTTGAAATCATTACATGAACAATGGAATGTGATATGAGTCCTGGGGTGAAAGCACACTTTAACATGTGAGATGTCGGGATGCTACTATTCATATAGCCTATGTGTCTGTGCTTTTGAGTTTTAGCTAAATGTACTCGACGTGTCCTGGTCGCACAAAATCGTCAATTAGAATCTGTAAATTGTTGATTGTGATCGATGATGAATGCGTGAGAGATTATTACATTCATTATTGTGCAAATTTGGTCCTGGTTATTCGGCTGGTCAACAGACTAGCCCTATCCACGTGTATAAGCACTGATGTATGGATAAGTACTAACGTCAGCAAAGAGATAAGCACTGACATACAGATAAGCACTTACATAAGGAGATAGCTGAGCAGCTGCGTGAGTCGATACGTGTCAGCTGCTTATGTCAACTGCTTCCGACCCTGTAAATAGGGCTCTTGACAGGTTTTGAGACCTAGTTGAATCCCACACAGAAAATCTGCTCGTATAGGAAAATATCAGTTTAGTACTTGATATTTCCAAGATATACATTAAGGCCAGTCTTTGAAACCTTATTACGGATCCGTTTGAATGTGATCGTAACACGACCGGCAGATAACGGTAGTCGATCAAGACCTGTGAACGTACTCGCTACAACAAGTAGGTATGGTTTAATTAACGTATTTGTTATTTATTTAAACAAGATTCAAACGTAATTAATAAATAATTATGGGCCGAAACCAACAATAACAAATAGAAAATTTCAAGTCTCCATCAAAAGATATTGTAGACATCTTCAATACGCAACTTGTAGGAATATGTAAACCTTAAAAACTGGGTTCAATCAACGCCACAATAATTGTTTAATTAAATTTAGAGGTTTTGAATTTTATCTCTTGGAAAATTTAAAACGCAACGATAGGATTAATTAATTTTTACATTCGAATTTTTGTATTAGAAATAATATTTATATGTTACCTAGAATCGCTGTACAAATTCATAGTACAATGAGTATGAGATTTCAGCCGCAGCCCAGATATATGTATATATGATTTAGTACTCCCATCCCATGCACGATTAGTTTGGGTTCTACTCCAACAACAACAAACACTGCTTAATTTAAACAAAATCACAAATCAAAAATCACACACCACACACACATATATCTTTTATTCTTCATGATCACAGAAATAATAAAAAATTAATTAGATCCACATTCTTAGCAGACATTATCATACATGTACTTGGCAATCTTGATATAGCCAACACGGCGAGGATCGTCAATCTTAACCAAGATACCAAGCACCGAAGCCATCAAGCACCTAGAAGACTGTGATTTGTAGAAGGATCCCAAGCACCCACAATCCTTATTACACCTACTCCTGCACTCCTGCAACTTCGCTGGCTCAACCCCTTCATTGTAATTATACAAGAAATGTTCCAACCACAACAACCTTGTAATAATCCACAACACCACAACCTTTGCACAATGGTACTGGTAAAAAACGCAAGAAAATGAAGAAAATAAAGGCCGAACGAGCTAAAACAGTTTGGAAATAGAGATGATCTATTTTCTAGTTCATTGAGCTAATAACCCCTATTTATATTTTGCAAAAGTATAAACAATGGTTTGTTATCATTAGCTACAAACGGTCATCTACTTATACAACCAATGAACTACAAGCAACAAGCAAAGGGAGCTAGCAGGTAGATAACTTCAAAATGATCATAGCAGGTTTAACAAGCATACGACATAGTCTTTGTGTGTCTCAGCAAACTTATACTTGGATACCATAGTTTCTGTATATCTTTAATTAAGTCCTTCGAAGCTGAATTCTCAATTATTACACCCCCGTATTCTAGACTAAACACATCCATTAGTCCAAACTTAGGTACTAGCAACTCAAAATATTAGATCATGAGGCTCTTGGTCAATATATCCTCAATGGCTAACTAGTTATTGCAGTAGAGTAGAGGTGGACCTAGGTGAGAGATCTCCATTTCATCTAGCCAATAAGTTAACTATTAAATTTCATGAGTGACTGTAGCCCATGCTCGATAATTAGACTATAAAAAAGAACATGATATTGTATTTTACTTTTTTACCTTACAAGGGACCAAAGAGTTACTAAGGTAGCCATAATGATGAGAATCAGCACAGGTTGTGTAATTATTATCAAAATACCCCTTCAATTGCATTAGAGTGAAAATTGGATAGAACAACCCTTTCACAAGATAAGACTTCAAGTATCTCAATATATTATAAGCAATTTTAAGGTGTGTCTTCTGTGGCTATCAGAAATTGGCTTGATTACTGCATAATACAGCCAATGTCAAGACATGTACTTAACAAATATAATATTTTACTAACTAATTAATGATAATAAGAAGAATCCTTTATGACTTCTATCTCATCCAGAGTGATCTTGATCACTAGAATACCATCAAGGAGATAAGCAAGATTACTAAGAATATCCCTTCTTTCTTAGTACTGAGATGGGTATTATTATCGATTAGTTACCATAAGGCTTGCAACTCATAAATCATGTAGCCTTAAGAAGCTCTAAGATATATTTCTTTTGACAATTACGCAATCACTTATAACTTTGAGATATCTCAAGAGCAAAGAAATACTTTAACTAATCAAGATCTTTTAGCTTTAAAGTCAATTCTAAATACTTTTTGGCATCTTTGATAACTTTAATAAAGTTTCCTGCAAGTATGATAACATATATATTCACCAAAAATTTTCTAACGAACCCTAACTTAACAAGAATGAACATGGAATGATCTTGCTGAGACTAAATTACACTAAAAGCTCGTAAAATAATGGTCAAGTAATCAAACTATTGTCTTCTTGCTTATTTTAAATCATTAAGAGACTTTTGCAATTTACAAACTTTTCCAAAATCTGTAGAAAAAACCTCTAGTTTTTATGGTATCTGCATATAGACTTCCTTATAAAAATCATCATAAAGGAAGGCAATGTTAATATGAATATGATGCAGATTTCAATTATGGCTCATAACAATAGCCAGAAGAAGTTGAATAGTAGATATCTTGATCACTAGACTAAAAGTCTTAAAATAGTAAATATCCAAGAGTTTAATTATAGCTGTTGGCAATAAGGCGTACTTTAAACTTCTCATTACCATCAAACTTATGCTTGAACTTATGTATCGATTTACTACTGATAATGGGTTTTTCAAGGGGAGGCTGATGAGTATCTCCGTAACTCTAGGTAAAAGTGCTATCGTAATTCTGCTTAATAATGGACGATCGGTCATTTATAAGGTCTTCCTAGCGTACGCCAGAGATGGGTGGCGTGCGCCACCCCTAGACCAGCCCGAAGCTCTGGCACACATATCTTCACCTGGCGCGACCAAAAATTAACGAACTAACAAACCTGGCATGCGCCAGTCAAACAGCAGAGTTGCAGCAAATTGCAATAAGTAGGGTTGTTGATCCACATAGATTGAGGTGTTAGGCATACTCTAAGGTTTACATACTTACTAGGATTAGATTATGAAGTTTGTAGTTGAACTTAAGTGATCTAAAGTCTTAAACATCAAGCATCAAGAGAGTAAGAACTAAAAAGCTAAAAGCGAGCTAAGTACCTTAAACCAGCAATATAACCATAAGATAAAGAGGGGTCTGAGTGTATGTGATGTGGTGCGAGTGAATCAAAGGCAACCTCAACCACACATTTGTGCAAGATGAGTCTAAATTGTTACTTAACCAAGCTTAGAAGGTTAGATATGTTCTTTCGACCCCACCAACCAACTAAACTAAATTAAACACAAACTATAAGCTCTACTCCAAGAATAATCAATAGGTTACCAAGGAGATTTCTCTCCTAGCAAGAGTACTAATCATCAAATTAACCTATCTGTCAATTTTATCTCCTTTCGGTCTCAAGTTTTAACTAGCTACTAAAGCTTTGTGATCGAGCAAGTCTAAGCAATAAGATCAAGCATGTCGATAAGAACACATACATGAACATACACAACTCTCATCAGTGGCTACATCAAAGGTAACAAGGCACCAAACTCAAACGACTACTCACACATACTAATATAAACACAAAGCATTAATCAAAGACAAAGAGTAAAAGGGAGGGAGACTTATCAAGGCTCCAAGCTCCCCCTCTTCAAATCCATGTTCTTCTACCAAAAACAACTTTCACTTCTGTGTTTTTGTCCAAATTTCTTTTCTTTCTTAGTTTACAAAGCAAAACTAGCATATATACTAAGCAACTAATGGAATAGTAAACTAAATATCTAATCTAACTTATCTACTGAAATATCTAACCTAAAACTATCTAAAAAGAGTCAGCCATTATCCCCCTTTCCTTCAGAAAGCTCTAAACTGCCCTTGTCAAGTCTTGCCATTTGTTTTTCCAACACTCATCTTTATTTTTCTTCTATCTGTCGGGTCTGGCGTGCGCCAGCTTCAAGTGGCGAGCACCAAGTCTTCGCGTTTTCCCTCTCTGAATGCATTTGGTCATTTGAGTGAATGGTTGTTTGAGTAATGGATACTTGGCGTGCGCTATAGAGGCATAGCGTCTGCCAGCTTCTTGTGATAAGCACTCCTTGGCATTGCGACTTCCTTCTCGTCCATACCTTCTCGTGTCTGCTTGAATGTCCTCTACTCCTCCTCAAATATGCTCCTAAAAAAGCAAATATAATGAAAAATAATAAATTTAACATAAACACACAATGAACAAAAACTAACACTAAGACAACTAAAACCTAACTAAATCAACCTAAAACACTAAGAATGATCAACTAAAAGGACACAAATAATGAGTGATTTTGACACTCATCACACCCTATACTTGAATGACACATTGTCCTCAAGATGTCAAAGATACTAATAAGCACCTAATCTAGAAGAAAAATAAAGGTGAGATAATTTTATCTCGATGACCTAGTACGTTAAGAAACATCAAAGAGATTGAACCCTGAAGAGCTCAAAATGGAAACACTTTTGTACCAGGTCACCAAAGATATGAAAATCCAATCTCAAAACAAACATACACAAACAAACATGCAACAGAATAACTCACTAATGACTTGTTAGTAGACTACCTTCTTGTGACCTATTTGGCTTTAAGCCTAATAGGATCACCGTCTAGTAGTATAACACAATCATTAAATAAGTTACAAACACACAAAACTCAAAAACAGAGTCAAAATACAAGAAAATAAACAAACAAAGAAAACAAATAAAGAAAAATACAAAAGTAAAGAAATAGGAGCTCCCTGTCAATCATCAAAAGCTGGAGGAGGTGGTGGTGGGAACATGAAACTGCTGCCAAAGTTTTTTGCCCAAGTGCGCATCCACTCAATGTGCGCTTGTTGCTGCTCGTAATGCTCCCTCTGGAATGCCATATAAGCTCTCTGATTGGCGTAGAATGCCCTTTTCTCCTCTCTTTAAGCTCTAAGCTTGGCCTCCATTCGAGTATTGTAGTCGTATTGGTGGTCCCATCTAGTTGCATTGCTAACTACATAGTCTTATAGTTGCATGCTGTATCCATGAAGCTGCTCTCCGTGACTATGTAGTTGTACCTGCATCGCAGCCAACTGGTCATGTAAAAACTGAATATCTGACTACAAGTCAGGCGCCTAATAACTCAGCCCTGCATCATCATGCTGGGCCTAGTACTGATGGCTCGAGCCTGCCTGTACCTGTTGCTTCTCTCTCTGGGCTGGCACCCTACTTGGTGCCCCAAGGCGTATCTGGACTGCCTGTCTCTCCTCCCAAGGCTTGAACTCAATGACCTCAACTCCATAGATCATTGTTATTTTGATCAGCTTACTCATGTGGAGCTTCTCGATGCCGAGCGGCACTGGCTCCAAAATCATTCCACGGAAATCTGCAAACTGCTTAAAAAATGGTGATGTGCAATGCAGAAAACAATATGACATAATGGATCTAGCAAAGCAGTCGATGATCATAGCAAAGGTGCTAAAGGGAACATCATAGCGTAGGCAATCTATGGCATATAGCTGAGATCGAAAGACTTTAGACTCTTTCTATTAACCACTAATGGTTAGAGTTATAAAGCGATGGAGGATGCCTAGATATAGTTCTCTAATCAACGCGTTAGGCACCTTCTCCAACTCGTATCTCTCGAATCCTGTGATCTCGTGCCATGCCCGATGGGCCTGACTAGTGGGAGAGAAGTCAAATGTATCTGGTCCAGCCTTAAGGCTGAAAAGGTCATTGAACTCAACCTCATCCATGCTAAAATCAGTGTCAAATACACATGCAGTAAATGATCATCTATTAGCCGTAACCTGCAACCTGTAATAGAACTCTAATACTAATTCTTGCCTAGCCATAATCTCTATGTTCTCGAAATACCTCCATCCTAATTTCCTAAAAGTTCACCTTAGTTGTCTATCTACCCCTAGTTTCTACATATCTTCCCAATTAATCATAAAATGACTAAGGGCACTAAGGAGAGAAAATTTTTGATACCTCTATCCCTCCCAATCGTGGAAGATTGAGAAGGGAGCGTTGTAGCATTCGTGGATGTCTTGAGGTAGAGATCTAGGAGGAGAAGGCGAAGGGTTTCTTTGGCACTTCCTCCTATCTCTGCGTGGAATCTGGCTAGATCCTATAGCATCCGCCATTGCAAACTTTGTTTCAGACGTTGGGAAGTGCAAGTAAACAGTTTGAGAGTGTTGGGCTTGTAAAATTTGGAAGTTTTGGAAGATAGGAATTTTTGGAATTTGAAAATTTATGAAGAAACTCAACCGCCTGAGAGCTTTATAATCGATTCTGCCCAAACCTGGTGATGTGAGACCATCCAACAACGAGCATGGAGCAATGCAAGTTCCAATTGGGCCGATTACAAGAGCACAAGCCAAGAAGCTTCAAGCTAAACTCAATGGATTCATTCAAGGCTTTTGGACTCAAGTTGAAGCAAGCAAGCCCAAGGACGACCTAGAAGCCCATACTAAGCCCATAAACATTATTGGTGTCATTCCAGAAGCTTAGCATGCACGTGATTGCTTTGGATGCAAGGAATCTTCCTATTTTGGAAGTTATCTTATTATTTAGTTAAGTCATTAGTTTGATCAAGAAACTATATTCCAGCAACTATGACTTCTTTTGGACTAAGAGAGACGTGCTTATAGACTATCTAAGGCATGTTTAGATTCATTCTTATTTAGTTCTTGTTTAGGTTGTCAATTCGGCCAGATTAGGACTTCTTCTTATTTTGGCCAGAATAGGCTTTGTTTTAATTAGGAAGTTGATGTACTTGGGAGCCTATAGCCACGTTCATTAATAAAGACACACAACTTTGATATTCAGAATACTTAGCATACGGCTAATTTGGTGAGTTGATACTCATTGTGCATTCTTGGTTAGGCTAGTGTGTCACTTATCTAGGGCAACGTTTTTCACTTATCAAACAGTTCTTCCATCACCGTTTATGGTGTGATTCGACTACAAGACTTAGGTTTGTGACTTCCGAGTGATCGGGTTAGGGTGAGCCTTCACCAAAGTTTGAGCATTGCGTGGTTGGAGTTGAAGTCTTTCTCATCCAGCAAGTAGCAATGGTCCATTCGTGTGGAATTCATTATGATTTTCATATCATTTGGTATCAGAGCTACGGCTTGCTACTACCTATCCTTTATTTACGTTTTATTGGTTGCTTTCGGTCAAGAAAAAAAAAAGAATAGAACAAAAAAAGAGACAAAACAGAAAAAATGAAATAAAAAAAGGGAAAAAACGAAAAGAACAAAAAAAGAGGAAAGAAAAAAAGGAAAGAACCAAACAGGAAGTTGCAAGACTAAAGAGGCATTCGCAAGAAAGAGAAACATTCCAAAACAAGGAGGCTTGCATGCAAAAGAGGAAACAAAGACCAAAACAAGCATGCGAGCTAAACAAGCAAGCTTGCGGATCAAAAGAGGACAAGGATGAATCAAGAAAAGAAGGGAGGCATACACAAGACTAAAGAGGGAAGAAAGAAACCTTCTGGTGCAAGAAAGCAAGTGGACAACGATCTGTTTGTTTTGTGAAACTTGTAGCTCAAGCAAAGGCGATACTAGCTTTAGTAAGAACATACAAGTATCACGAGTGGAAAAAGGTAAGAGTGTGTGAGCTCATTAGAGAGAAAAGCCAATTATAAGTGCAAACACGAGTAGAATTTGAGTGCACATTATAATTGAGAGCAAACACGTAAGGGAGAGAATTTGTGAGGCCATATTGTTTGAACTAACCAAATCTTTTCTTGCAGCAACATGTCTCAACCAAACGAAGGGGAGAGGCACAACAATCTGGTTGGCGTGGATCTTAAGGTGTTGATGAATGCCATGACAGGGAATTTGAGAAACATGATGCAAGAAGAACTTGAGCCCATGCAATCACGTATAGATGCATTGAAGAATTCTCGTAGTGTGCAACCTATACATGGTGAAATTCATGCACGAAGGGAGAGGGCGCCTAAAAGAGGTTCAAGTGGAGAAGATTCTGACCATGAAGAAGATGCGAGGTCCACAAGGAACTTTAGGAGACCAAGAATGGAATGTCAACCTAGGGAAGCAAGGAGAAGAGAGGATGACAATTTAGGTAGTATCAAACTCAAGATACCTACCTTTGCGGGTCGTTCTGATCCAGAAGCTTACTTAGAGTGGGAGAAGAAGATTGAGTTTGTGTTTGATTGTCACAATAGCTCCAAAGCAAAGAAGGTAAAACTTGCCATTATTGAGTTTACTGATTATGCTATAACTTGGTGGGATCAGCTTGTGACAAGCAGGAGGAGAAATGGAGAGCGCCCTATAGCTACATGGGAGGAGATGAACGTGGTGATGAGGAAACGATTTGTTCCAAGTCATTACTATAGAGGGTTGTATAGGAAGTTACAAAGGCTGAGGCAAGGAGGTTTGAGTGTGGAGTTGGCCATGATTAGAGCTGATATAGAAGAAGAAAGGGAGGTGACCATGGCACGGTTTTTGAATGGACTCAACCCTGAGATCTAAGATAAAGTTGAGTTGCACCACTATGTGGAGTTGGAGGACATGGTACACATGGCAACAAAGATTGAAAAGCAACTCAAGAGAGGAGGAAGAGAAATAAGAGCTACATTAAGTTCTACTTGGAAGGCAAACTATCCAAAGAAGTTTGAAAAGCCACAGGCAGCCAAAGTAGAGCAAAAATCCAAGGGTTCTCAAGCTCAAAAGAAAGTGGAAGTCACTCCAGCTAGAAACCAAGACATCAAGTGCTTTAAGTGTCAAGGCAGAGGGTATATCTCAAGTCAATGTCCAAACAAACAAGCAATGGTGATTAGAGAAAGCAGAGAGATAGAAACTAAAGAAGAAGACTCGGAACATGAAAGTATGCCTTCATTAGAGGATGTATCCGAGGAGGAGTATGAAGCTGAGGAAAAACTTACTCTTGTAAGTAGGAGAGCATTGAACTCACATGTGAAAGAAGAAGCTGATGTGGTTCAAAGAGAAAACATTTTCCATACAAGGTGCTATGTGAAAGACAAAGTGTGTAGTGTCATCATAGATGGAGGAAGTTGTGCTAATGTTGCAAGCACTACCATGGTGGAGAAGTTAGGCTTGCTCACTAGAAAACACCCTAAACCTTACAAACTACAATGGCTGAATGATAGTGGAGAAGTGCAAGTGATGAAGCAAGTTCTGGTAGCATTCCACATTGGCAACTATAAAGATGAAGTGTTGTGCGATGTTGTACCAATACAAGCTGGTCATCTATTGCTAGGGAGGCCATGGCAGTTTGATAGAAAGGTGCATCATGATGGCTACATTAACAAGTATATGCTCATGCTAAGGAAGAGAATAATCACTTTGCTACCATTGACACCATCGCAAGTGTGCGAAGATCAAAAGAAGTTACAACAAGAAAGTGATGAGAAAAGAGAATGTGACAAGAAAAAGAAGAATGGGAGGAGAGAAGAAGCCGAAAAACAGAAAGATAAGTCGGCCAAAAGAGAGGAAATAAGTATGAAAACAAAAGAAGCCATAAAAACAGAATTAACAACAGCCAATGAGAGAAAATCCGAGGGATCGAAAAGAAACTACTATGTGAGAGCAAGTGAGGTTAAACAAGCCTCTTTTGAAAAGAAGTCAATGATCTTACTTCGGTATAGGGAGACACTTTTGGTTACTAACGAGCTTGATTCATAATTGCCAAGCATGGTTAAATCTCTTTTACAGGATTATGAGGATGTTTTTCCCAAAGAATTACCACCAGGTTTACCACCAATAAGAGGGATTGAAGATCAGATTGATTTTGTCCCGGGAGCAACAATTCCAAATCGGCCAGCCTATAGAAGCAACCCAGAGGAGACAAAAGAACTTGAGAGACAAGTAAATGAACTTTTGGAGAAAGGGTACGTAAGAGAGAGCATGAGTCTATGTGCTGTTCCAGTCCTACTTGTGCCAAAGAAAGATGGATCATGGAGGATGTGTGTTGATTGCCGAGCCGTCAACAACATTACGGTAAAATATCGTCACCCTATTCCTCATTTAGATGACATATTAGATGAATTGCATGGTTTGCATATTTTCAAAGATTAATTTGAAGAGTGGTTATCATCAGATTTGCATGAAAGAAGGGGATGAGTGGAAAACAACGTTTAAAACAAAGTATGGTTTGTATGAATAGATGGTTATGCCTTTTGGTTTATCTAATGCACCTAGCACATTCATGCGCCTTATGAATCATGTTTTACATCCATTCATTGGAAAATTTGTGGTTATTTACTTTGATGATATACTTATCTATAGCAAGAGCATTGAGGATCATGTTGAGCATTTGAAATCTATTCTAGATGCATTATGTGCGGATCAGTTGTATGCTAACCTAAAGAAGTGCACCTTTTGCACGAATCAGCTTGTATTCTTGGGTTTTGTTGTTAGTGCTAAAGGAATACAGGTTGATAAGGAAAAGATAAAGGCAATTCGGGATTGGTCGAGTTCCACGAACGTTACCAATGTCTGAAGTTTCCATGGACTAGCTAGCTTTTACCAAAGACTTGTTAAAGATTTTAGCACTATAGCCGCACTACTCATAGAGATTATCAAGAAGAGCATTGGATTCAGCTGGGGAGAAGCTCAAGAGAAAGCATTCCAAACACTTAAAGGGAAATTGATAAATGCTCATTTACTAGCTTTGCCTAATTTTGCTAAAACATTTGAAGTTGAGTGTGATGCTTCTGGTATAGGTATTGGCGCTGTGCTTATGCAAGAAGGATGTCCAATTGCCTATTTTAGTGAAAAACTAAGTGGAGCAACTCTGAACTACCCGACCTATAACAAGGAGTTGTACGCTTTGATTTGGACGTTGGAGACATGGCAACATTACTTGTGGCCCAAGAAGTTCGTGATACACACTGATCATGAATCATTGAAGCACTTAAAGGGTCAACACAAGCTGAATAAGAGGCATGCACAATGGGTAGAATTCATAGAGACATTTCCTTACGTCATTCGTTACAAGCAAGGTAAGGAGAATGTAGTGGCTGATGCACTATCACAGAGGTATGCCTTGATCTCAACTCTTGATGCTAAATTGATTGGTTTTGAACATATTAAAGAGTTGTATATTGAAGACACTGATTTTGGTGAACTATTCCAAACTACAGAGAAGAGCACAAGTGGTAAATTCTTTCAGAATGAGGGTTACCTATTTCGTGAAAACAAACTTTGTGTGCCTAATTGTTCTATGTGAGAATTACTAATTCAGGAGGCACATGGAGGAGGATTGATGGGGCACTTTGGAATTGCAAAGACATTGGCTATGCTACAAGACCATTTATATTGGCCACACATGAAGAGAGATGTAGAACAAGTTTGTGGACATTGCATCACATGCAAGCAAGCCAAGTCTAAGGTAAAACCCCATGGTTTGTACACCCCACTACCTATACCTACTGAACCTTGGATTGATATCTCTATGGACTTTGTATTAGGACTGCCTAGAACTAAACGTGGTAGAGATTCTATTTTTGTGGTAGTGGATAGGTTTTCTAAGATGGCACATTTTATTCCATGTCATAAAACTGATGATGCTTCAAACATTGCTGATTTGTTCTTTAGAAAAATTGTTAGGTTACATGGCATGCCTAGGACAATTATTTCTGATAGAGATGCAAAGTTCTTGAGTTATTTTTGGAAGACCTTGTGGAACAAGTTAGGTACTAAGTTACTATTTTCTACTACTTGTCATCCACAAACTGATAGTCAAACTAAGGCTGTGAATAGGACTTTGTCTACACTTTTGAGAGCACTCATTAAGTATAATATTAAGACTAGGGAAGAATGTTTGCCACATGTTGAATTTGCTTACAATAAATCAGTTCATTCTGCTACTCAATTCTCGCCATTTGAGCTTGTCTATGGTTTTAATCCTTTAACTCCATTGGATTTATCACCTTTACCCTTGAGTGAGCATGTTAACTTGGACGGCAAGAAGAAAGCAGAATTTGTCAAGCAATTGCATGAGAAAGCAAGGCTGAATATTGAGAAGAGAACGGAGCACTATGCAAGGCAAGATAATAAAGGAAGGCACAAAGTAGTCTTTGAGCCTGGTGATTGGGTTTGATTGCATATAAGGAAGGAGATATTTCCCGTGCAAAGGCGTTCCAAGTTGCTACCTTGTGGAGATGGTCCATTTTAAGTCTTAGAACGCATCAATGACAATGCTTACAAGCTTGATCTACCTGGTGAGTATAATGTAAGTGCTACATTCAATGTTGCTGATTTAAGTCCTTTTGATGCAGGTGAAGATTTGAGGGCAAATCCTTTTCAAGAGAAGGGGAATGATGTGAGACCATCCAACAACGAGCATGGAGCAATGCAAGTTCCAATTGGGCCGATTACAAGAGCACAAGCCAAGAAGCTTCAAGCTAAACTCAATGGATTCATTCAAGGCTTTTGGACTCAAGTTGAAGTAAGCAAGCCCAAGGACGACCTAGAAGCCCATACTAAGCCCATAAACATTATTGGTGTCATTCCAGAAGCTTAGCATGCACGTGATTGCTTTGGATGCAAGGAATCTTCCTATTTTGGAAGTTATCTTATTATTTAGTTAAGTCATTAGTTTGATCAAGAAACTATATTCCAGCAACTATGACTTGTTTTGGACTAAGAGAGACGTGCTTATAGACTATCTAAGGCATGTTTAGATTCATTCTTATTTAGTTCTTGTTTAGGTTGTCAATTCGGCCAGATTAGGACTTCTTCTTATTTTGGCCAGACTAGGCTTTGTTTTAATTAGGAAGTTGATGTACTTGGGAGCCTATATAAAGAGGCCACGTTCATTAATAAAGACACACAACTTTGATATTCAGAATACTTAGCATACGGCTAGTTTGGTGAGTTGATACTCATTGTGCGTTCTTGGTTAGGCTAGTGTATCGCTTAGCTAGGGCAATGTTTTTCACTTATCAAACAGTTCTTCCATCACCGTTTGTGGCATGATTAGACTACAAGACTTAGGTTCGAGACTTCCAAGTGATCGGGTTAGGGTGAGCCTTCACCAAAGTTCGAGCATTGTGTGGTTGGAGTTGAAGTCTTTCTCATCCAGCAAGTAGCAATGGTCTGTTCGTAAATTTCATATCATTAGTGTATGCCAAGTCCATTGGCGTGCGCCAGCTTTCTCCTTTCGAACAACTCTAGCGTGCGCCAGAACCTTTGTGTTCACAAGATATGGTATGCACCATATATACACTTCGTAAAAACTTAACACCTAGGATATAAACACTAAAACTAATATAATAAACATAAGAAAAAGACTTCTAATCTATTTTTTTGGCTTTTTTGTACGTTACGTTCCTGGAAAGCTTAAAAACCAGACGCCCCATCTACATGGGTCAAAGGTGTAACTTGGACTTTCATAATTCACACAACTCATGAATGACATACCATGACGAACTACCTCTTTGTGCAACCTTTTCGGCTTTAAGCCTAATAAGATCTTGACATAGTAGCACGATATGCACATTTTGCAAGTTAGTGCTGTTCTTGCTACATTTCCCGTCATGTTCTAATTTTCTGCACCTTGAACAAAATTCAAATCTCTTCATCCTCCTCTTGAAGGCACTCTTTGATGTTCCTCTATAGTGTCTCAAGAAATTTTCTTCTCGTCTCTTAATTCTCAAGGTCTCTTGTGCTCGATAGAGAATGATGAGACAAATGTCAATCGGGATCTTCCTAGTAACTAAGACACTGACTAGAGGAATATACTTAGCGCAAAACATCATGTTCTTTATTCTCTGCAGGTAAAAGAGCCTTACTCTATTCCTTTTGTTCATGCACTGGATAGCATATTAATCGATTGCACCTCCGCATCTCGATTAATATCGCCACCTCCAATGTAGATTTTACAGCATTGGCCATTGACTCGAAAGACTATCCTGTCGCTATTTTGCAAATTAAGTGCTCCAAAAGGGAATACTTTAAAAATTTGGTAAGGGCCGCTCCACTTGGATTTGAGCTTCCCCAGGAAGAGTCTTAGTCATGACTTATAGAGAAGAACATGCTACCCCTCCTTAAAATCTTTCTTGATGATAAGGGCATCACTTCTTTTGGTCCTTTCCTTGTAAAGCCTTGAGCTTTCGAATGCCAAGTTTCGTATTTCATCCAACTCTTCAAGTTGGAGGATTTTGTATTCTCCAACCTTTTTGTAATCGTAATTAAGGATTTTAATGGCCCGGAATGCACGATGCTCAAGCTCTACTACAAGATGGCATGCTTTGCCATAAATAAGCCTATACATCGACATTCCTATAGGTGTCCTAAATGCCGTGCGATAAGCCCATATGGTATCATCGAGCTTGTTTGACTAATCCTTCCTTACTGTTCCGACCATCTTTTCCAAGATTTTATTAAGCTCTCGATTTGATAGCTTAACTTGTCTGCTAGTTTGGGGATAATAAGGTGTTGTCACCTTGTGCATCACCCTATATCTTTTAAGGAGGACTTCAAATTGCTTGTTGCAGAAATGTGACACACCATCGTTGATTATTGCTCATGGCACCCCAAATCTCGAAAAGAGCTTCTTTAAAAATTGGATAACAACTCTAGCATCATTTGTTGGTGATGCCAAAGCTTCTACCCACTTTGAAACATCGTCTACTCCTACAAAGATATACTTATTGCCATATGATGTTGGGAAAGGACCATGGAGTCCAATCCCCAAACGTCAAAGAGCTCAATCTCTAAAATTCCAGATAACGGCATCTCATTCCTTTTTGAGATATTTCCCGTTCTTTGACATTGGTCACACTACTCTACATAACTATGTACATCCTTGAAGATGAAAGGCCAATAGAAACCACATTTGAAGACTCAAGATGCAGTTCTTGAAGCTCCATAATGACGTTAGTAGGGAGTGTTAGGGAATTGCTCTAAAATATTTTCTACTTCCCAACTAGCAATGCAATGTCAAAGAACCCCATCACTACACCTCTTGAAAAGGTAAGGATCATCCCAAACATACATCCGAACATCTTGTAGAAATTTTTTTCTTTGAGGATAACTCAAATCTGTCGGAATAATTCCTCCAACTAAAAAGTTGGCATAATCTACATACCATGGAGCTTTTACTCTACTCATTGTCATAAGAGTTTCGTCCGGAAACTCTTCTTGAATATTCCCTTAAATCTCCATCCCGTCACTTTTCTTTAGTCTAGATAGATGATCAGTGACAACATTTTTCACTCCTTTCTTGTCCTTAATGGACAAGTCAAATTCATGTAGTAATAAAATCCAGCACATCAAGCGAGGTTTAGCATCTTGCTTTGAGAAAAGATATCTCAAAGCTGCATGGTCAGTATAAATTATAACTTTCAAACCAAGCAAGTACGGTCTGAATTTGTCATATGTGTAAACAACCGCAAGCATCTCTTTCTCTGTGGTTGTATAATTGAGTTGAGCTTCTGCCAATACTCTACTAGTGTAGTAGATGACATGGAGCTTTCCCTCTTTCTTTTGTCCAAGCATACACCCCAAAGCTAGATCACTTGCGTCACACATCATTTCGAATGGAAGTTTCTAGTCTGGTGATGAAATCACTCGAGCTGTGATAAAATCTTTCTTTAGAGCATCAAATGCTTTAAGGCAGTGCTCATCGAAGTTAAACGATACATCCTTAACCAGTAAATTTGTTAGAGGCTTAGCAATTAGAGAAAAGTTCTTGATGAATCTTCTATAAAATCCGACATGACCCAGAAATGCTCTAACTCCTTTAATGATGGTTGGTGCATCCATTTTCTCTATCGCTTCAGTTTTAGCTCTATCTACTTCCATACCAGCTCTAGAAATCTTGTGCCTTAGGACTATTCCTTTGTCTATCATAAAATTGCACTTTTCCCAATTGAGTACAAGGTTCTTTTCCTCACATCTCTTCAACACTTTGTCTAGGTTATCAAGACAATGATCAAATGAGTCTCCGAAAATAGAGAATTCATCCATGAAGATTTCAATAATCTTCTCGTTCATCTCCTAAAAGATAGACTCCATGCAACATTGAAACGTTGCTGGGGCACAACTTAATCCAAAAGGCATTCTGCGATATGCAAAAATACCAAAGGGACATGTGAAAGATGTCTTCTCTTGATCTTTGAGGTATATTGCAATTTGGTTGTAACCAGAGTAACCATCTAAAAAGCAATAATAAGAATACCCCGCTATCCTCTCAAACATTTGATCAATGAATGGAAGTGGGAAATGATCTTTACGTGTGGCATCATTCAATTTATGGTAATCGATGAACACTCTCCATCTGGTCACAATTCTTGTTGGAATGAGCTCCGCTTTTTCATTTATCACAACAGTCATTCCCCTTTTTTTGGGAACACAATGTATTGGGCTAACCCATTCACTATCCAAGATCGGATAGATAATTCCTACTTCGAGGAGTTTAATCACTTCCTTCTTAACAACCTCTTTCATATTAGGATTAAGTCTCTTTTGCCGGTCCACTCTTGGCCTCGCTCTATCCTCTATGTGAATGTGGTGCATCATAATTTCTGGGCTTATACCCTTGATATCAATATTTGCCAAGCATTGTCTTTAATCCGTTTGTTCATAACTGTGAGCACTTTTTCTTCTTCTTCCTTAGTGAGCTTATTCAATATAATAATCAGTAATCTCCCTCCATCTATTAAGAAAGCATATCTCAGATGCAAGGATAGCTCTTTCAATTTTAAAGAAGGAGCTTTTACAATGGAGGGTGGAGTACGATATTTCAAGTAAATTTCGTGCTCCTCAAGTAGACCTTTCTTGTCAATTTCCTCCTTAACTTCTTCCACAATATCCTCCTCTTCTTTCTCTAGTTCTTTATTCTCAACTCTAGAGATGTTCTCCTTGTAGAACTCGAGGATACACTCATCTACAATATCAATTTTCATGCACATCCTTTCATCAAGAGGATGACTCATAACACTTGTCATGTTAAACTCAACCTTCTCATCTCTAATTCTTAGCACCAATTTACCATTGTGCACATCAACCAATGCATGTACAGTATTGAGGAATGGTCTGTCGTAAACTAGTGGACAGTTCTTATCCTCAGAGAAATCCAGAACCACAAAGTCAAGTGGAAAGATGAACTTGTCAAAATTAACCAGGACATCCTGAATGGTTTCTTAATTGTTTGGTCTGCCAACTCGAGAAGCATAGAAGTTGGTTTAACTTCACACAAACCTAGTTTTTGAAATGTAGACAAAGGCATCAAGTTGATACTTGCACCTAAATTATAAAGATATTTAGGAAACTCAGTTTTACCAATGAAATAAGGAATTGTAAAACTCCACAGATCTTTAAGCTTCATTGGAAGATTCTTTGAGATTAGAGAGCTACAACTAGTTGTAAGGGTAATTGTCTCTCCATCTTCCCATTTCCTCTTCTTAGTGACGAGTTCCTTTAGAAACTTGGCATAGTATAGTACTTGATCTAGCATCTCTAGAAAAGAGATGCTAATCTGAATGATGTTCTTCATTTTCTCCATGAAACAGAGAAATTTTTCATCCATCCCCCACTTTTGCTCAACCCTCTGAGGATAAGGCAGAATGGGGACCATTAGTGGTAGTGGTACGTGAACTTCTTCTTCCTCTACAACTTCTTCTTGTGGGACCTTTTTCTTCAGAACTTCTTCCCCCGTATCCTTGTTTAGACTTTCCATAACACTCTCCTTAGCCTTCTCTTTAACTTTTAAAGAAGCTAATTCCTTGCCACTTCTTAAGGTGATTGCATTAACTTGGCCACTAGGATTTACTTCAGCAGAACTTGGGAGAGAGCTAGATGCTCTATGTGTATTTGTCTTTGCAATTTCCCCAAGTTGTACTTCCATGTTATGCATGGCAGTAGCTTGCCCTTTAAGAAACTATTCTAAATTGTTTTGCCTTGCTTCCTAGGCCGCTAATGCCTTCAAGATTTGACTTTGATTGTTGGATGAGTCTCCCGTTTGTTGGATGAACTTCTCAATAGTGGCGGAGCCACATGGAGTTAAGTGGGGTCAATTGACCCCACTTAAATTTATTTTTTTGATAATTAACTATACTTTTTAGTATATATTTCTATTAAAATTAAAAATTGACTCCATTAATTTTAAAAATATTAGAAATTGACCCCACTTTCGAAATTTTCTGGCTTCGCCTCTGCTTCTCAACCTTGTCAAATCTTTCCTCAAGTGCTACCATTCTTTCTCCCAAGAATCCACGTGGTTGAAAAACAGGTGGTCCTTATTGTGAGACGCGTAAAGGCATTCCTTTATCAGGAACAATTGCCATACTATCATCATTGTTTCTATCTTTCCATGAGAAGTTAGGGTGGTTTCTCCAACCAGGATTGTATGTAGAAGAATATAAGTTGTTTACTATTTGGTTTCCTCCTTATCCTTGACCACTCACAAAGTTGACCTGCTCTGTAGATTAACTCATCATCGCACATTGACTAATCTCGTGGCCAAAGTTGCTACAAGCTTTGCAATGCTCTTGTAAAGCAATAGCATCAACTTTGTTTAGAGTCAAATCGTGTAATTATTTTGCCATCAAGTCTAGCTGTGCTTGAAAAAACGAGGAAGAATCAAGTTCAATAATTCCTCTACTCTCACTCTGCTCAGTTACCTCCCTTAACTCTATAATGGGTTGTTTCCTTCTCTTATTTGTGATTATCCTATTTGTTGCTCCCAGCTCTTCCAAAATATGGTGGGCTTCATCCCTTTTCTTTCTCAGGAAGTTTTCATTGGACACTGAATCAACATTTTCCATAGTTGTTGGTGACAGGCTAAAATAAAAAGTCTTAAGAAGAGACTCATCAGACAAACCATGGTGCGGACATTTTTGTTGCAATTCCTTAAATCTCTCCCAAGTTTCACTCAAAGACTCTCCTTCATATTGTTCAAAGTTTATGATCTCCTTAACGAGCTTGTTAGTCAAAGACAAACCATGGTGTGGACATATTTGCCAAGGAAAGCATTTGCCAATTGCTCCCACGTGGTTATTGGAGTACCCTTAAGTTGCTTATACCACAGCTTAGCCTTATCCCTTAACGTATAAGGAAATATTCTAATCTTAACAACATCATCAAACGCTCTAAGATACTTAAAATTATTAGCTAATTCCATGAAGTTCCCCAGATGTTCATTGGGATCCTCTTTAGGTAAACCATAGAACTGACCCAAAGCTTGAAGCATATGAATCATGGCCGGCTTAATTTCAAAGTGGTTAGTTTCAACAGCTGGCCGTTGGATTCCAGTTTTTGTTCCTTCATATGTCGATCTCCCATGGTCCATTAGAGAATGTCTAGGGGCATGTATTCCAGCCCCTTGACCCTCTTGCCTTTGGTCTATTCTTTCCTTTTCTCGTCTCTCCCTACGCAATGACCTATCTAACTGTGTTATTTCTTCTTCAATCTCCAATGGAGAAATATTGGTTGAACGGGTTAATGGCATGCATGTAACTTGTCAAGCAAGACAAGTTACTTGGTCAAGAAGTAAAAAAAATAATGAAAAATAAAAATAAAATAAAAATATACTAATATATATTTATCCAAGTTCATAAACTGAATTGAGAGTCTAAATTCTCAATCCTCGGCAACGGTGCCAATTGACGAGTATCTCCGCAACTCTAGGTAAAAGTGCTACTGTAATTCTGCTTAATACTGAACGATAGGTCATTTATAAGGTCCTCCTAGCGTACACCAAAGATGGGTGGCATGCGCCACCCCTAGACTAGTTCAAAGCTCTGGCACACACCAATCTTCACCTGGCGTGACCAAAAACTAACGAACTAACAAACTTGGCGTGCACCAACTAGGGTGGCGTGCGCCAATTAAATAGCAGAGTTGCAGCATATTACAATAAGAGTAAGTAGGGTTGTCGATCCATAGAGATTAAGGTGTTAGGCCTACTCTAAGGTTTACATACTTACTAGGATCAGATTATGAAGTTTGTAGTTGAACTTAAGTAATCTAAAGTCTTACACATCAAGCATCAAGAGCATAAGAACAAGCACATAGATAGTTTATAACACAAAATAGATTATCAACAACTAAAAGGCTAAAAGCGAGCTAAGTACCTTAAACCAGCAACATAACCATAAGATAAAGAGGGGTCTGAGTGTGTGTGATGTGGTCCGAGTGAATCAAAGGAAACCTCAACTACACTTTCGTGCAAGATGAGTCTAAATTATTACTTAACCAAGCTTAGAAGGTTAGATATGTTCTTTTGATCCCACCAACCAACTAAACTAAATTAAATACCAACTATAAGCTCCACTCCAAGAACAATCAGTAGCTCCACTCCAAGAACAATCAGTAGGTTACTAATGAGATTTCTCTCCTAGCAAGAGTACTAATCATCAAATCAACCTATCCTTCAATTTTATCTCCTTTCGGTCTCAAATTTTGACTAGCTACTAAAGCTTGGTGATCAAGCAAGTCTAAGCAATAAGATCAAGCACATCGATAAGAACACATACATGAACATACACAACTCTCATCAGTGGCTACATCAAAGGTAACAAGGCACCAAACTCAAACAACTACTTACACATACTAATATAAACACAAAGCATTAATCAAAGACAAGTAGTAAAAGGGAGGGAGACTTATCAAGGCTTCAAGCTCCCCCTCTTCAAGTCCACGTTCTTCTACCAAAAACCAACTTTTACTTCTGTGTTTTTATCCAAAGTTCTTTTCTTTCTTAGTTTACAAAGCAAAACTCGCATATATACTAAGCAACTAAAGGAATAGTAAACTAAATATCTAATCTAACTTATCTACTAAAATATCTAACCTAAAAATATCTAAAAAGAGTCAGCCATTGTCCCCCTTTTCTTCAGAAAGCTATAAACCGCCCTTGTCAAGTCTTGCCATTTATTTGTCCAACACTTATCTTTATTTTTCTCTTGTTCGTCTGGTTTGGCATGCGCCAGCTTCAAGTGGCGTGCACCAGGTCTTCGCATTTTCCCTCTTTGAGTGCATCTGGTCATCTGAGTGAATGGTCGTCTGAGTAACGGATACTTGGCATGCGCCATAGAGGCATAGCGTGTGCCAGCTTCTCGTGATAAGCACTCCTTAGCATTGTGACTTCCTTCTCGTCCATACCTTTACGTGTCCGCTCGAATGTCCTCCACTACTCCTCAAATATGCTCCTAAAAAAAGCAAACATAATGAAAAATAATAAACTTAACATAAATACACAATGAACGAAAATTAACACTAAGACATCTAAAACCTAACTAAATCAACCTAAAATACTAAGAACAATCAACTAAAAGGACACGAATAATGAGTGATTTTGACACCCATCAGAGGCTAAACTAGTATTTAAGTATTACTAGCAGCTAGAGCATCTAGCTCAAGTTGCATAACTCTCACTCAACAATCTTCCTTAATAGCATGTTTATAAGACTCGAATCTACATGGCTTGTAATGGACACACTAAGAGCTTTACAAGATGAAGAAAATTGACCTATAGTAAAGAAAGATTGAATTGTATATAATCTCCTAGGAGAAAAAAAAGACTTACCTGAAAAGGATTATGAGTCATAGGGTGGTGTAGAGAGAGGTCACGGGTGTAATCTTGGAGGTAATTAAGTGAGGTTTTATATTTCATTGATCATTTGAGTGGGATATTAGATCATGTAAGAAGTTGTTTGTATATAATTTTGTAGATATTTTGTAGAAAATAAATGTAGATGATCCAAAGATTCTGTAAATAGTGGTTCAGATAATTGATATTTTGTAGATAGAGAAAAATAAAGGATTAATTTATATCCAGCTCCTTCTAGTTTGGCGTATTTGACATTAACCCCCCACTAATTTGCAAATAGATTAAAAACCCTCTCTAGTATGCTGAATTTATACTATTTGACCACTAAATCCGGAACTAACATATTTCTCTAGCGAGGTGCCATGAAAAATGACAAATATACCCCTAATGTATTTTGTTAGGGGTAATTTTGTCATTTTGCATGGAACCTTGCCAAAGAAATATGTTGATTATGGCTTCAGAGGCCAAATGGTATAAATTTGCCATACTATGAGAATTTTTTAATTGATTTACGAATTAGACAGGGGTCAGCGTTAAATACGTCAAACTAGAGGGACTGGATGTAATTTTTCCAAAAGTTAATGTATGGAAGAGATAGTAAAAGTGGTGGAATATTGTTTGGAGTAGATGAAGACACATGAAAGAAAAACATGTTCTCATACAAGATCACATCTTTAGAGATGATAGTATCATTTATCTCCAAATTGTAAAGCTTGTACCCTTTAATCTGAATTAAAATTTCCAAAAGTACTTGGCTCAAGAATCAAAGTTATAATATTGATAAGGTATTATTACATAACAGAAGTAGCAAACATTCTCAAAAGCCCAGAGATAGGTGTTTTGCCATGAAGATCTTAAAAGTAGTTAAATGTTGATGCAATGTTGTTAAAGGCATTTTTTTCATTAGGTAAATGACATGATGAAATACATTACTCTTAAAATATGTAGATTGATAGAATTGAAATACTAAAGCTCATGCTATATTTAGGATATGTTGATGTTTCTTTCAATTTGACCATTTTAATTTGATGTGTAATCACAACTCGTTTTATGTATTTTTGGTATAGAGAATTTTAAGATATTATATTATTTTATTTGGTCTGATCGTATTATTTTGACTTTTTTGGCAAATTAACTAGCCAAATATTGTATAAACTATTTTAAATAAGATGAAGCAACAGATTTATCTTTCATCAAGTAAATCCAAGGAAAATGAAAATAATGATCCATAATTGTCTAGAGTAGATTGAGAGACATGAAAAGGAAAAATATGATCACATCTCTCAAGATGATAGTCTTCATAATTATCTCCAGGTTGTAAAGTTTATATCTTTTGATCCCAGGTGAAATTCCCAAAAAGGTACATTACTTGGAAACTTGGTATCATGTTAGGGATATACTATTGTGTAATACAAGTAGCAAATTATTTTTAAATTTCCAAAGAGAGGTGTTTTGCCATGAAGAATTTTTAAAGAAGTTTGATGTTGCTGTAATACTGTGGAAGGTATTTGCTTAATCACTAAACAATATAAATAACTACATTTCTCCAAAAATATTTAGGAAGATGAAACTGAAATACTAAAGCTCGTGCTATATTCAGAAGATGTTTTTTCTCAACTTGACCATTTATTTTTTGGTGTGTAAGAACAACTTTTCTCATATATAATTTCCTTTGTTTTGTAGAATTCTAGGATATTAAAAAGGGAAAATTAGGCTAAAGCCCCTATACTTTGGAGATTCAACTATTTCAGTCCCTACTATTTAAAAACTACTCTTTGGATCCCTGCTATGCATAATAACCAAATTTTTTAGTCCCTAAAAATCAACATAATTTTTTTATGACCATTATACCCTCCTTTTGAAAAATTAAACCCAAATTCAATCTAATCAAACCCAAATTCGATCTAACCAAACTCAAATTTAATCTAACCAAACCAACCCAATTCACCAGCTACGACATGTCCTTCCCGTACTGACCCTTCTTCACCGACTCCGGCATGGACAAGGACAAGCTCCACGAAGAAGCTTCCTTTATCGGCTTCTACAAATTCTTTTTGGGCTGTGACTACTTTCGCCTCCTCAACAAAGAACCCCAAGTAATAATAACTCGCATTTCCCCTTAATTGACTTTCTTTTATAGCTTTAAGATTAGAGCTTCACGTGTTTTGTTTTCTTCCCTTTTAAATAATTATGTAGAGGAAACAAAAGAATAGGAACTCTGGTGGTGATGGGAACGATGATGATGACGCAGGTTCTGAGAAGGTGAAGAATAGTTACAAGGATGTTGATGATTACCTATCCACTCTCGAGCCGCTTCATTTTTAGGAGATTAAGACCAATATCACCCAATCCAAGGGAGACAAAGAAGGTGTATTTTTAAGGAGATTAACCCCACGCTGGAGTTAAAATTAGGGGACACAGTGCTCGTATGTGTTTGTACGTTTGGGGGTAGTCAAAGCAGGGGACGATGGACCTGACGATGTTGTCAGGGCGACCACGCGCTGCTAGAGGATGGACAAGCACTTTGCCCCATGCACCACCGCATAGGCATGATGCTCTACCACGCACGGTGCCAATGCCGCTGTCTCCTTCTCTGTCAGCCCTGGGAACACAGGACTCTGGCGATGCGACATTTTCGATAAGGATCCTTCCTAATCTAAGGTGATCAAAACATCGACATTGATCGCATGGGCTTCAACAGATCCCACTCCTGATGCCCATGTTCAACGGCAATGATGGGTAGGCCGGCAAAGAGGATGGTGCAGAGGTCGGGAGGGAAACAGAGAAGGTTTTATTAATTAATTAGGTCTCGATCAACCTTAACCTTCATCCCGCCAGTGATACGGACAAGGTAAATTACACTTCTCAAAAATAATAAATTACATGATTGCTAAAGTGCATAATAAATTACACTTCTCAAAATAAAAATAATAGATCATTGGTGTTAGATTTTTGGTGTTCGGATACTCTTGGTGTCTCACCGTGGCCAGGGTCATGTTCTCCTTTTTCGGCTCCCTGTTTTTCCTCTTTGACATGATTGCTAAAGTGCGCCGATTGAGATGGGGAGTGGAAAATCCAAAGGGCGGTTTAGATTGTGTGGGCTCAAATTGAATTTGGGTTTGGTTAGATTGATTCTGGGTTTTGTTAGATTAAATTTGGGTTTGGGTTAGTTTAAAAAAAGAGAGGGTATAATGGTCATAAAAAAATTATGTTAATTTTTAGGGACTAAAAAGTTTGTTTATTATGCATAGTAGGAATCCAAAGAGTAGTTTTTAAATAGTAGGGACTAAAACGGTTGAATCCCCAAAGTACAGGAGTTTTAGCCTAATTTTCCCTAAATTCTTTCCTTGGTTTGATCATATTATTTTGAGTTTCTTAGCAAGGTAAGTCTCCACAATTTGTATAAACTATTCTAAATGAGATCACGTTACATATTTATCTTTCATCAAGTAAATCCAAGTGTAACAAGAATAATCATCCATAATTGTCAAAAAATAGGATTATCCATTATATAATAGTTCACCATATTTATCCCAAATATTCATATATACTAAATCGAACATAGTTCCATTAGAAATGGTAAATGTTTATGTCTAGCATAATGACACACTTTATAATATTGAATGATCTTAGTATGGACAGAAAATTTAAGTTTACGTATTCCTTGTATTCTTGGAAAACAAACAAGGCCAAGTCTATAATGCTGAAATATGCTTCTTAAGGTGCAACAAAACATCTTGAGAAAGCTGGGGATGAATTTTTGGTTTAGGGAGATTTATGGTAGAGTTACCATTGGTATGTTTTAGGATATAAAGGCCATTGGACTCTATAACATCACCAATCAGTCTCCTAGTGATTAGGTCTTGTATCAGATGAGTATCAATTTAAAAATAAAATTGAAAAGGAAAATAAAAACATTAGTTTACTAATAGACAAAAAGTTAAAACCAAAACTAGAGAAAAGCAATACATTAAAAAGATTACAAATTTTGTGTCAATCTGACAATGCCTATGTGAGTAGCTATAGCTTGTTGCTGGTTTGGTAATATGATCACAACATTATGTATGGAATGACTCTCTATATAGTATTAAGAAAAATGATATATGATGAGAAACACCGAAATAAGAATATTGTTGCTCTGTATTAACATGTGTAGAATCAATAATTGGATTCCTAAGAACTAAACGCATATGCACTTCAAAAGATTGTTAGATGAGAAGTTATAAAATGATTGAATTGGTCTATTGTAAGGCATATCTTATCTAGATCATGACCAATATATTGTAGTTTTTTACCAGAATCTACATATGCAGATTGAGCAAAATTTACAAAAGAATTAGAATAACCATAAGCATTTCCATTCTTGCTATTAATGAACTTGAAGTTTGGTCAAAACCATACATCCTATTACACTTTTCTCCATAGTATGTCATTCCTTGTCGTAAAAGGTAAACACTGATTTCTTGATATCATTCTAGTTCTTCTTGAAAGTAAGTTTATTTTCATAGATATGCTTTGCACTAATATTTTCTAACATAATAGAACTTTCTATAGGTGTCTCACAGGATCCAAGAAATTATGCTTATGATGCAAAATAAAATATAGTATTCTACTCGTGCTTGCGAGAGGATCCATAAACATTATCTGAGACTTCACATTGTTATTTAATCGAATGAAGAATTTAAGAACTTTATTATGATGCATATGATCCCTATTAGATCTAAATGAATCATAATTAGAAGATAGTATATTCATGTCAACACATCTGTAGAGTGTGATTGGTCTATACTAAACAAACTTATCCCATACTCAGTCATAGTTGAAGTAGTTGAGCAATCTGAATAGAATCTCTCATACCAAAATACTCTTTAAGATCATTCCAAACATAATTTGCAGTTTCTAAATCATTCAAACTTAAACCAATAAAAGACTCAAGTTTTGGTTATTAAGTAAGGAAGTTACCAGAATCAAAGTTGGATTCTCGCTACAATAGAGGTAAAAAAACTAATTCGTCCCTTACTGTACTAGAGCCAGTGAAAGCAAAGGAACATGGTGAACCACCGTGCGTAAGTGACGATTAGGATAAAGAAGTAGGTTGTAAAGCTCCTTAAAATGGAGAATCACAATCCTTGTAACTTACTTATGAGTTATGTTCCCCTTACCATTAAAGGTTATTGATAGCTTTGAGATGAAGGAGAAGACAAAAAATCTAAGATCGAAACTACACAAGAAAATGAAGAGAATGAAGCTCGAATGAGTTAAAACAATTTAGAAATATAGAAGATCCATTTTAGCTTACTAAGTTAATAACTATCATATCTATTTTGGGTAATGTGTAAACAATGATTAGTTATCATTAGCTAATAACTGTTACCTACTTATACAACCAATGAACAACAAGTAGCAAGCAGAGGGACTTAGCGGGTGAAAAATTTTAGAATAGTCATTGTAGGTTCAACATGCATGCAACTCAGTTCCTGTGGATCTAGAAAAAATTACAATTGAATTATGTGGTGTTTGGATATCTTCAATTAAGTCCTCTGAAGCTAGATTCATAATTGATAACTGATGAAATACAGCTCTGGCTCAATCCCATTAAACCCTTGGGGTTTCAGACATTCCACACACTAGTCATCCTCCTAGACTCCCAACTCCCCACACTTACGCAGAAACTTGCACTAGCTCTCCTGCCTTTTGTCCCTATTGAATAACTTGTACGTGGCCTCCCACGTACAAGTATCATTGTGGTCATCATAGGTGTAGATCTTCAAGTTTCTATCGCTCACCAATTAAAGGATCGAGTATGTGGCCTTGTAATCGAACTCGAAGGTAGGTTAGCGTTCCATCTCGGTGGAGGTGTATAGGTTGAGATAGGTAATGGAGCCTTGTCCGTTCCCGAACTCATAAGACTTGTAACAAAGTAAAGGCTTGTTCTTCTTCTTCGCAGTTTAATACAATGAACAAATGCCTTATATAGGAAATTTTCATATCCTACTCACAAGTTTAAGATAGTAAGTAGATAGATCCTCCTACCTTATAAATCAATGCATCCTAGTTATAACTTCTAATTTTTTTCATTCATATTTAGTCTTTGTGGCTTATTTTTTCAGACATTTGGAATTTCGGACAACCACAATAGATGTGCAACCATATGATCATCCATGTAAGTACAACGTTAGCCAAAACAAGCCGTTGAAAGTCTTACATGGACTTTTCATTTATTTAGATGTGGAAAATTAACAAACTAAGCCCAAATTTGAAACAAATATTTTCATAAAAACAATTTTTAAAATATTTTGGTTGGTAAGTCACAAATTAATATTTCGGACCTCGATTGAATTAATTTAAGTTATTGTGTAGAGTTGAGACACATATCTACAACTTTGTAGCTTATGATATTTTTAAATTCGGAGTATAATTATATCAAAAATACCTTTGAAATTGATAATCGATCGAATATTTTCAGCAACCTTACACTCAAAATTTGGACACATCATAAATTATAAATTATAGATATACGTCTCAACTTCGTAAAATAATTTGAATCAATTCAATAAGGATCCAAAACAAAAATTTATGACTCCATAACCAAAAATTACGTCTAAATTTGCCATATGTCACGTCATCATTTTAAATAAATGGAAAGTCCATACCGATATCGTTTTGGCTAAGTGGCACCTATGTGGACATATATGTGTCTTGATATCTGCGTGGACTACTTGAGAAGTGGAAATATCAAAGAAAATAGGGTTAATTACTCTCACATCCCTGAACTATTGACGATTTTGTAATAGGGTCCCTGTGTAATTTGAATAAGATATAAGACCCTCGCTTTATAATGAAATATTGATCTCGGGTCCCTAAAATAACTGAAGATGATGTCAGCAACTTTTTTATCACTAAAATGACTAAAATACCCTTAGATAAAAAACTAAAAAAATCAACTTTCTTCTTCCTTCTTCTTCGACGACAACTTCAACCCAAACCCAAAATACCTAAACTTCAAACCCTTCATCCCAGAACATTAAGAACGCCTAAACTTTAAACCCTTCAACCCACCCCGAGCTCCAACCTTGACTAGACAATCCTCTGCCCCCGGGACCCACCAACACCGACATGCATCTACTCTGAGTACGACCCCCTACCTCCCATGCTTAATAATAACACCCTTCACGAACCGCAAAAATCACAATCCGCCCAACTACGACTGCCACGAGGATCGTCAAGATAACAGTTGACTAGGTTAATGCACTCAAGGCCGCGTCACCGCCGTCCTCCCGGTCCAGCACGTATAAGGCTCTGATGGCGCACATCTGGGGTGCATCTGCTGGGCGCGTGGCTCTACATCCCGTCTGATGGCCAGTTTCGACTGGTCCCCCCATTACCAAGGGGATTCTTTGGGAACGTGCTCTTCCTAACGACGGTTACCAGCTCCGCCAGCGAGATCAGGTCGGCTGATTTGCCGGCAATGATGATGAGGATCGGCTCGGCACTAAGCCAGATTGACGACGAGCAAGCGAGATCGATCGTCGACTTACTCGCTCTACAGCAGGACCTGACGGTGCTGAGACGTGGGCTGGACACGTTCAAATGCTCTTTCGAAACGCCCAGAAGAAGGGGACCCAGTGAAGTCGTAGAAGGATTAGGGGACCCAGGGAAATTTGTGCATTTAATTTTGTGATTGGGATATGATGTGTTTGGGATTGGGTTTGAGGAAGGAAGAGAGGGTCATTGGTGGCGGCGATAGAGAAGGATTAGGGCTTCGGGAGGTTTAACTTTTTAGGGGTATGTTTTTTTTCCTAAGATGATGAAGGTTGAAGATTGAAGATGAAGATGATATTTTTTATTTTTGGCTTAAGGGTATTTTGGTCAATTTAATATAAAAAATAAAAAAAAAATTAATGATGTCAGCGAAGGTTCACCCAGGGACCTTATATCAATATTTCGTTATAAAGCGGGGGTCTTATATCTTATTCAAATTACATAGGGACTCTATTACAAAATTGTCAATAGTTCAGGGACCTGAGGGTAATTAACCCAAGAAAATAAGTCACAATTATTGAATTTGTAAAAATTATATGGCCTTATCTTGAAAATGCAAAATCACATGATATTTATGTGTATTTTTTCTTTGTTTTTTAAAGAGAAAATACCTTAAAATAAAGATACAGATCTAGTCGAATGACTTGATAAATCAACATAAGTATTTTTTTATATATATTTTGTTTTCACTTATAGCATCCTGAAATTTTTTTAGGAAAAATTACCTATCCTATAATTGCTGAAATTACCTCCGACCATGTTGAATGGAAAAAATTGTGGCCAAATAAAGTGTTGGTGGAGACAACAATAACGGATGTAACGAGGGAGAAGGAGCTTCTGTTTCTTTTTTTTTTTTTTGGCAACTCTGTTTTTTCTGTTTCTTTCGGGAGAAGAAGGTGATTTGGGTGGACTGTGAGCCCGAGCTAATAGTCAAGTGAAGATGGGCCCGAAATTTATTTTTATTTCATATAGTTTTCTGTGGGCTTTTTAATTGATGACTTAATTTTGTAAAGCCTATTAGTGTCATTTCTAGGTCACGTCTACTTTAGATATAAGTAGATAAACAGTCGCAAAGAAGTGACAGATTGGAATTTAATGAAAATTCGTGTTTTACTCTAAAAATGTTCTAGGAGAAATTAGCCAAAATTGATTTTAGATTTTTCATTTTATTCTATCCTTTTTGTTTCTGTTATGGAAAGTATCAAGTTGTCTGTCTTGATTAGGAGTGTATCTCAATTGTTATATTGCTTGTACGAGAAGTCTCAGTAAAATAGGAATCCTAGCTAGGATGGGAAAACCCTACGGGGTCATGTAATCGATATATATACTCTTTCTGATCAATGAAAACGCAACCCCTACGTAATTTCACATGGTATCAAAGCGGAAACACCGATCCATCAAACCCTAAACACAAAATTTAGCCCAGCCGCATATTCTCTGTCTGCCGAGAAAGGATGTCAAGATCGGAGAATACTTCTGGAGGAGGAGATGGCGAAGAGATCACCTCTCCTGTGTCATTCGGAAGCGCGGACACACAATCTGCATTCTATATACATGCATCGGATAATCCGGGACATGTATATGTGAGTGACTTACTGAACGACGGCAACTATGGTGAATGGGTTGCCGACATGATGAACGCGTTATATGGGAAAAAGAAATATGGTTTTGTTGACGGGACCATACAACGTCCAGATACAAACTCTCAAGATTTCCCCCTCTGGATGCGCTGTGACGCCATGGTAAAAAGTGCAATGGAGAAGGATGTGCGCTCAAGCGTACGATATGCCAAGACAACTACCGAGATATGGATGGATCTCCAGGAGTGGTTTGGAAAGGGCAGTGCGCTCCGAGCTTTTGAACTAAGGCGTGCGGTCACACAATTAAGGCAAGGCAAGCTCAGCGTATCGGCCTATTACACGAAGTTGAGGGCACTGTGGGACGAGATTCAAGCTATCAACCCACTCCCAAGATGCGCTTGTGCGAACTGTAAGTGTGACGTACACAAACAGATGGCTGCGATAAAGGAGAAAGAATGCCTATATGATTTTCTTATGGGCCTTGATGAGAGCTTCAGTGTTGTCAAGACCCAGATTCTCAGTTCGAACCCACCACTCACGCTAGGAGCAGCTTACCATCTCGTTTCAGAAGACAAACAACAGCGAAACTTATCCGTTCCGCAATGTCGCACAACTCCAGAGGGCGCAGCTTTTCAGGTCCAATCAGACAAAAACCGCATAGGCTTAGACGGAGTAGCTTTTCAGTTTCAATCGGACAAGAATCCACGACCAAGGAATGGTGCACCGTTGAGAGGAGAATGTCCAAGATGTGACCATTGCGGAAGGGTTGGACACAACAAGGAAGGATGTTTTGAACTCATCGGTTATCCACCCGATTGGGAAAAACACCCACTGCGGGAGGGACCTCCTTCGTCCTCAACTGGAGCACGACCGCGGGTCAATCAAGTAGCCCAAGCTCAAGATAATGGTCCGATTTCGGGCTTGACCAATGAGCAGTATTCAAGTCTCATGAGGTACCTTAACATGAATCGAGAAGCAAGTAAGGAAACAGCTCCTGAGACATCAATTCCTACGGTTCATATGACTGGTAAGCAATTTCAAACTTATGATTGGATTATTGATTCTGGAGCGTCGGAGCACATTGCTTCTGACACAAAATTGTTCGAAGGAAATATCAAGGAAAGAGTACATCTTCCCGTAAAAATACCAAACGAAGAGAGCATCAAAGTCCACAGAGTCGGCAAAGTTAAACTCACAAATGGGCTTACTCTGAATAGAGTACTCTTTATACCTGATTTCAAATGCAATTTAATCTCAGTAAGCTGTATGATCGAAGATGTAAATTGTGTACTCACCTTTGGGCGTGATCATTGTCTTGTACAGGACTCTGCCAGGAGGAGCCTGATTGGTTTGGGTAGGCGTTGCGATGGCTTGTACTACTTCAGCCCAGTATAAGGCAGTTCATGGACAAGGCAGTGAACAAGTCTGGCATCGGCGATTAGGACATCCTTTACGTGAGAAGATGTCACATATTCCTTTTTTGAAGAATAAGTCATATGACAAGGATATTTTGTACTGCGATTCGTGTTTACGAGCAAAGCAAACAAGGCTACCTTTTTCCCGAAATTCAATAAAGACAGTTGATTGTTTTGATATTATTCTTTGTGATATTTGGGGGCCATATCGCACTAGTACTTTGACAGGAGCATGTTATTTTCTTACTATCGTTGACGACTTTAGTCGGGGTGTCTGGGCATATTTGATGCAGCAGAAATCGGAAGTTGGAGAGCTTTTGCGTATGTTCTGCTGCATGGTGGAGTGTCAATTTGGATGAAAAGTAAAGAAAATCCAAAGTGACAATGGTGCAGAGTTCAAATCTGGTCGCATGATGGAGTTCTATGCAACCCAGGGCATTGTCTTGCAAACCTCCTGTGTTGACACACCGCAGCAGAATGGTGTAGTCGAGAGGAAACATCGACACATTTTGGATACAGCCAGAGCACTTCGATTCCAGGTAAGTCTGCTAGTTGAATTCTGGGGGGAATGTGTGCTCATAGCTGTCTATTTGATTAATCGGCTTCCCTCTGCTGTAATCGGACAGCAGACACCTTATGAGAAGATGTTTAGAAAGGCTGTGAATTATGATCACTTAAGGAGTTTCTGTTGTCTTGCCTATGTACACCAATATTCTGGAGATAAGTTTGCAGAATGGGGGAGGAGATGCATTTTCTTGGGTTATCCTGCCAGTCAGAAGGGATACAAACTCTACGATTTAGACTCTGGAGAAATACTTGTGAGTCGAGATGTCGTGTTCTTGGAGGACTATTTTCCGTTCACTACACTTGCACCAGACAAATCTTTGAGCATAGACACGCATCTGAAAACTCCTGCATCAACTTTCTCCTATTATGACGATGACCAAGGCATACAATCGGACTCGGCAATTTTCGTGCAGCCTGCTGTTATTGAATCGGCACCAGTCAGTGCGAATAAGGGAGATAATATCGATCCAGTTGGATCACAAGGAGACTCGGTCCACACTGAGATAGTTCGGCCAATACGAACTCGTAAGCTGCCAGGTCACTTAGTCAATTTTGAAGTCATATTACCACCTTCCATCACATTGCAAGAGCCAACTTAACCTTCCGGCACCTCCACGGTACATCCTTTGTCCCATTTTGTTCATTATAGTAATTTTTTCACGCTCACATAAAGCCTTGCTTGCGGCCATCAGTGCACATGATCAGCCAAAAGATTTTTGTGAAGTAGTGAAACACCAACACTGGAGAGATGCCATGCAATGAGAAATCATGGCCTTAGAGCAGAATGGGACATGGACCTTGCAAGAGTTGCCCAAGGGAAAGCGAGTGGTGGATTCCAAGTGGGTTTACAAGGTCAAGTTCAAACCAAATGGCGATATTGAACGGTACAAGGCAAGGTTGGTCGCACGAGGCTTCACACAAGTTGAGGGTGAAGATTTTTGCGAGACATTCGCCCCTGTGGTGAAATTGGTGACCCTTCGATGTTCACTAGCTCTTGCTGTTAAAAGAGGCTGGTTAATATACCAACTTGATGTTGATAACGCTTTTCTGCATGGAGAACTCACAGAGGAAGTCTACCTACGGGTTCCGCAAGGCTATCGGAAAGAAGGAAACACGCGAGTCTGTCGACTCTACAAGTCGCTATATGGGCTCCGACAGGCTTCTAGAAGTTGGTACAGCAAGTTCACTACAACATTGCTTGAGAAAGGATTCAAGCAGTCAAAAGCCGATCACTCCTTGTTCTCCTATAATGAGGGAGGCGTGATCGTCAAGGCATTAATCTATGTTGATGATGTTATTTTGACAGGAACAAGTCAAGATAAAATTGATGAAGTCAAGGCCTATATCCACCAGAAATTCGGGATCAAAGACTTGGGATCCTTGAAATATTTCTTGGGAATCGAGGCTGCGAAAACCTCTGATGGTCTTGTATTAAGTCAGCGAAAATACACGCTAGACTTTTTAAAAGATTGCGGGAAGGAGGGGAGCAAGCCCGCAGCTTTTCCGATGGAGCAGCATCATGGCCTTTCTGTTGATAAAGGAGTGGAGATGACAAACCAAAAGAGGTATCGGCAATTAATTGGCCGGTTGATGTATTTGGTTGTGACACGACCAGACATAGCTTACGCTGTCGGTGTTCTCAGTCAGTTCGTTACAGCACCTCGGGTAGAGCACATGGCTGCGGCTGAGCGCATTGTCAAATACTTGAAGGGGACTGCTGGTCAAGGCATCCTTATACGAGCCGATGGTGGGGAGCTCTTGACTGCATATTGTGACGCGGACCATGGTGGGTGTCCGACCACGGGTTGTTCTCGCACAGGATATTACGTAACAGTTGGTGGGTCTCCGATATCCTGGCGTAGTAAGAAGCAAAGCGTGGTTTCGAGGTCAATGGCTGAGGCAGAATATCGAGCAAAGCGTGGTTTCGACAGTCAGTGAATTGATTTAGTTACGATGGTTAATGCGTGAACTAGGAGCTCCACAAAGGCAAGGAACTGTGCTCTATTGTGACAACGAGGCAGCGTTGCATATAGCAAAAAATCTGGTGTATCATGAACGTACGAAACATGTTGAAATCGATTGTTATTTCGTGCGTGAGCGAGCACAGTCAGGAGAAGTGGTGCCTACGAAGATTGCTACTGCAGATCAACTTGCAGATATATTTACCAAAGCTCTCGGGCGAGAGCGATTCCAGGAGTTACTGAGTAAGCTTGGTGTGATAAACTTACACGCGCCAACTTGAGGGGGAGTGTTATGGAAAGTATCAAGTTGTCTGTCTTGATTAGGAGTGTATCTCAATTGTTATATTGCTTGTACGAGAAGTCTGAGTAAAATAGGAATCCTAGCTAGGATGGGAAAACCCTACGGGGTCATGTAATCGATATATATACTCTTTCTGATCAATGAAAATGCAACCCCTGCGTAATTTCACAGTTTCCGGATTCGAGTAGCTTCCTCAATAACTTGGGTGACCTCGAATAGCGTTTCTTCGGAATTTTTAATCCTTGAAATTTTATTTGTATCAAGCGCATTGAAAATATTTTAAAAATGTGTAACAAAAAAGTAAGTATACCTTATATAGGTAATTCAAATAAAATTAGTTAGTCTTTAAACAAAACATTTTATTTCAAGGTCGTCGCGAACGATTTCTCAAACATCTCAATTTTTTTTTCTAAACAAAAAAATTTCCAAACCAATTTTTAACCAGCCACAGCAAGTGATTCCAATTCTTGTCCCCATAATCCACTATATGAAAAGAATTCCCAGGCCCATACTCTCATATTTGGTTTTCTAGAGTCTGGCTTTCTGGGTCATCTTTAACAAGGTTTTCACAAATGACCCAGAGGTTGACCCGAAATTTGATCCGACTTTGGGATGAGCCGATTCGACCAACCCAATCGTTGGTTATCTAATTTTTTTCTTTCAATTGTTTGTAATTTTTTGAAATATATATAAGTATACAGGTAAATAATTTATGTAATAAACTAATGATAACACAATAGATAGAAAAAATAACATATAAACATACTAATTTTTATAAAATACACTAAATAAAGTATCCATAAAAATGGGTAGTATCGAATCAAAGATAAAATCATAAATTAATTAATGGTTTTCGTGTGAACCATCCATAAGGTCATCATTTTTCTTGATAAAAACGGGACATTATTAGTGCCGATTAACGTGTGACCAGTCGGACCATATTTTTTAAAACCTTGATATTTAGTTAACCCACTCACTGAAACAAGGCCCACTAGCTGGACCCTTTCCTTTAAGGCGACTTGTACAAACATTCTTGGGCTGGGGAAGGATGGAGAGGGGAGGGGGCGGGTGGGGGCCATGTGTTTAGGCTGCAATTTTTAAACCACAAGTCCTGAACACGAAAAATGTGAAACCACACGTAGGTTAAGTGTACTTTTCCCAAATTTTTATCCTACTTTGTATACTTGGCACAATATTTTTCGTTCACATAATATTTTTAAAGATAAGGTTTGAGGTAGAAAAAATTATAATTATATATTGTTTAAAAAATAATTATTTACAAATAATTATTTTTTTACTCCATATAAATAGACTCTATATACCAACCTAAAACTTCAAACAAAAACCGAATTTATCTTTTTTTATAAGTTTATGAAATAAAATTAGAAAATATGTGGATTAAAAAATTTTGGAAAATTAAAAAAGTAACTTATGATTTGGCCTATTTAAAAAAAGACCGTGTGATTTTTTTCTCCAAATTTAGTATATGTAGTTTCATTTCAAGGATAATTTTAGTCTTGGGCAGCTTTCAAAGTTGCCTGGAAAGCTGCCCAGCCACGTTTCAATGCCATATGAGCACCACGTTAATGATATGTAAGGGCCACGAGGAGGAGGAGGAAAAAGAGGATGAAGGGGCAAAGGAAGAGGAGGGAAGATGGAGAAAGAAGAGGAGGAGGAAGGCGAAGGAGGAAAAAGAGGAGGGGGTCGAGGAGAAGGAGGAGGGAGGAAGAGGAAGGAGGAGGAGGAAAAATATGAGGGGTAGGAGGAAGAGGGGGGAGGAGGAGGAAGAGGGAAAAAAAGTGGAGGAGGGTGCAGAGCAGGAGGAGGGAGGTGGAGGAGGAGGAAAAGCAGAGGATGGGGGAGAAGAGAAGAACGGAGGAGGAAGAAAAAGAGGAGGGAGCAGAGGACAAGGAGGGAGGACGAAGAAAAAGAAGAGGATGGGAGGAGGAGGAGGAGGAAGGAGGAAGGAAAAGAAGAGAAAAGGGTGGAGGAGGAAGAAGGAGGAAAAAAATGAGAAAGGTTACTTACGTGGCACTAACATGTCAATGTCATGTGGTCGGGCAGCCTTGAAAGGTGTCCGGGACTAAAATTTTCTTTGAAATGAAATTATAGGTACTAGATTTGGAAGAAAAAATTACAAGATCTTTTTTTTTGAACAGAGCAAATCACAAGGTACTTATGTGTACTTTTCCCAAAAATTAAAGTTAATTGGTTTAATAATATGGATGATAGATATATTAATTGTGTATTAGTTCGGGATAGATTGGGGTAGAGATATCGGTGTGGGTAAAAAATTGAGTATAGTGGAATGAGTTGAGGTGGATGGATGAGAAATTAATTAAATATTCCAGGAATGGCTGGGGATGGATTAGTTCGGAGATTCTGTTGTGGATAGTCTAATAGTTTGAAAAAGAATATATGAAATTTACAAAGAAGTGTAAGTTTGGCCAAAATAGCAAACTATTTAATAAGGTAACATACAATATATATTTTTCTTATAATTGTAGTTTTCAATATATATTTTTCTGGCTCTCAACGATTCTGCCCTCCCCTTAGTAGATCGATGACACAGCCTCCTCATGCTCTGGTCATCCAGCTCTCCTTAGGTCCTAACTCTTTACCTTTCTCCTAGGTTGTCTTCCTCTTTGGTGTTCTGTGGGCCAAATCTACCTTTAAGGGTCTTGTCCTCTGCCAACTCCAACAGCCCTGGCCATTAGTAGCCTCCTGGCACTCGGCCCAAGCCTAGGTCTTTTCGAACTAGAACCTCCTTTGCCCCAGTTCTTTCAAGTCTGTGTCTGAGTTTTCCATATGCCATCACTATGAACCGCCCCCCCGGTCATCTCTGTTTTTGGCGATGGTGATTATTTCTAATTGTAATGGGAAACAACGATTAATATGGTTGGTTTTGCAGCTTTATGAAAACTTCTACACGCTTCACTTGGAGCGTAAAGATGTGGACAAGAAAATCGACAAGCTCCACATGGTGCGTGAAGCTGTGGACAAGAAAATTGAGGTTGTCAAAATCTAAATAGTGGAAAAGAAAAAGATGGCATAGGAGAAATTTGAAGGGGACCCTGATGATGTCAAAGATCAAGACAATCAAGAGGATGAAAAGGAAGATAATATAAGTATATTTCAGCCCAATGTTCATCATTTTTTATGTTTAAGTAGTGATAGTTTTATATTTTGTCAAGCTATTGGTTTCTCTCTATTAACAAACTAGTTTGTGTTAGTTGGTTTATTGTGCTTAATTACTGGTTTGTTTCACTAGATTATTGGTTTATCTTACTGACTTGCTAGTTTGTGTCAATTGGTCACTAGTTAGGAGCTAGGAAAATGATTTGGAGCCTGAGGTTGAAGAGAGCATACACGGGGATGATCAAGAACCCGATGTTGCAGATGGAAATCCCTAAGAATACCTAGGTCCCAAGGTTGTCGAGGCGAAAGATTATGATGCAATAGAGCTTCATGTAATTTACCATCTGTTTTTGTTAACTTTTTTGGTGATATTTTGTTCCAACTTATTGGTTTGCAGTTTTTCGATGCTGGTTAGTTTAGCTGCGATACTATTTTGTAATGTTACTTTACTGGTTTATCTTGCTGACTTGCTGGTTTGTGTCAATTGGTCACCGGTTGGGGCTTAGGAAAATGATAATGAGCCTCAGGTTGAAGAGGGCATATATGCTGATGATCAATGACCTAATGTTGCAGAGAGAAATCCCTTAGATAATCTAGGCCCTGACGTGGATGAGGCGAGACATGATGATGCAACAGAGCTTCATGTAATTTACCATCTGCTTTTGTTAACTTTTTTATGACATTTGTTACTGTTATGTGTATTATCTGACACTTTGTGTTGCGATACTCTCATTTTTTATTAGTTTTTTTATTTACTAGTTTACTGGTTCTCTGATTTACTGGTTTACTGGTTTTCAACACATGATGATGAGTTTGAATGTCCCAGACGTGTGGACACAAGAGAATAAAGAATTTTGGTCTGGACTTTGTACATGTTTGCAAAAAGTAGTCGAAGATCAATACCCTTTTGTCATGCCATACATAAAAGACATCCCCTACGTAAATGTTAAGATATACATTAGAAGTCTAGTATCTAGTTGTTGTTTTTAATATTATGCTTCTTTAACTTATAAATCTATATATTCTTTCCATGCAGTTGATGGTGCCTCATTGTGATAACCAACACTTTACTGTATATGTCATTAATTTATCTTTCAAGGCATGCTTTATCCTGGATAGATGGAAGAACATTGGGTAGGATATGCTTTCAAATTTGATTTACAGAGGTTGTACCATTCAATCATTTCTAGCTCTGTTTGTCCATGAATTCATGGGTATGGATATCAATGATTTTGATTGGAAACTTTTGGAAACATGTCTAAAACAAGACGATAATTATAGTTGTGAAGTATTCGTTTCCATGTTTTTGAAATGTTATTCATTTGATTGGGCAGCGGATTACTTATAGAAGTTTGGTTGGACTGACACCTTGGAGCATTGAGGCAAGATATTTGCCGTGATATTGTTATACATCCAGACAATTTATTGCTGCCCGAAGTGCTACAAAAGGCTTTGAAGTGATGGGACAAACTTCCTAAAATGATAAAGGTGGCAAAAGGAAAGAAGACATTGAAGAAAAATAGTTGTATTGGATTGATTTTAATTCCTAGTTTTGGACCTTATAGTGGTTAGTTTTGGACACGTTTAATGTTTGGAACATGTGTTAAAATTATCAGTGATGTTGGTTTACTAGTTACTTGGTTTACTAGTTATTTGGTTTACTGGTTTATTGATTTACTAGTTTATTGATTTACTTAGTAAAACAAACCAATAATGCAGCAAAATAAACCAATGATGCATCAAAACAATCCAATAACTAAATAAAATAAAACCAATAACAAAAATGGAATGAATAAGCAAGTCGAAACAAAAATACAATTTAATTGTGATTCTACTACACTAGCAAATACTGGAACTTGTGTCAGGAGTTACTTAAATTAGTCATATTGGTTTACTGGTTAATTAGTTTACTGGTTTATTGATTTACTAAAAAAAACAAGGGTAAATTATATCTGGCCCCTTCGGGTTTGGTGTATTTAACGCTCGCCCCCTGCTTTTCTAAAACTAATTAAAAAACCCCTCATGTATGGTAATATTGTACGAATCAACTCTTCATGCTAGAATCAGAGATTTTCTCTGGCGAAGAGGCATGCAAAATGACAAAAATGCCCCCTCTTTCACTTTTAACCTTTGTTGACCTTCTTTCACTTATAAAATCCATGAAGGTTAACCCTTCTTCTCCAAAACTCCTCTTTTCTTCTCCAAAACTCCTCTTTTCTTTTCAAAACTCCTATCTTCCTCCCCTAATTGAACACCTTCTGGATCCGATTAGGGTTGTTCGAGCTACATTGTGTTTTTGAAGGTGGAGATGGACGAGCTACTTTGAATTTAGGGCATGAGCTACTTTGAATTTACGGTTCTGGTTTGCCAAACTAATTAGGGTTTTTGCAGGAGGTACTCAGTATTTTGGAAGCTAGGGCGGGAGCTATTACTCACTGGTTGTGGCACGGTCGGGAAGCACAGTCGGGGAGCCCAATCATGTCGTCATCTACTACAACTTATGAGCTTGATGATGGAGTTAGGTACAATAATATTGAGTGCAAGTGTGGAGTTTGTGCTTTGGTGAAGATTGCCGAGAGTGATAAAAACAGGGGCCATCTATACTACAATTGTGCAAAAAATTATTCTCGATAGGTGGGATGGTGTTATCCACAAGAGATTTCTAGCCGTCAATATCCTCCGAATTCTATGTTATGCGAGGAAGAAATTGAAGATATGAAGTTAATGCCGATGACGTTACATGAAATGGCCAGTTCAATGATGGGTTTGAGGAAATTAGCGTATTTTTTGATAATATGTAATGTTGTTATTTATGCTACACTTTTGATGAAGTAGAGAATCTCCAAATGTAATCCTCTTAAGTGTAATGAAATCTGCAAGTTTGTTATCCATTCATAAGTGTTCTTAAAGACTTGAAGTTCATAACATAACAAAGTTGACATTCATAATAGTTGAAGTTCATAACAACCAGCCTTCAGTTGCAGTCAACAAAATGCATAAGTTCACAAGCTAATAGTTAACAAAGCTGAACACTTCAGCTAACAAAATGCAACAGCTTTCAAGCTGGACCAAAGTACAATCCAGAGTGATATCCAACATACAATCTAAAGTGCGAATAACAAACTAATCGAATAATAAGCTGTATCCAATCCTAGAAGAAGTAGCTTGACTTTCGAATATTGATGGAGGGTGCCCAGCTGCTACTCTTCCTCGTGTAGCTACTGCTCTTCCTCTTCTTTGGATAGCTACTGCTCTTCCTCTTCCTTGGGTAGCTACTGCAACAGATCCAGACCCCTCCCCTGCTGTAATAGATCCAGACCCCTCCCCTGCTGCCCTTCCTCGTGTAGCTGCTCTCCCCTTCCTCTTCCAATAGGTGTTAAAGCTCTTCCTCTTTGAGGTAAGAATTTTGCAGCCCTTCTTCCAACAACTGTGCTAGTTTCCCCTCGTTCAAAATTCATACTCGTTTGTGATGACATATCACCAGGTCTAGTAAATTGCTATATAACACAATTAAACTTGGCTATTAGGCATACAAAAGGTATAATATGTTGAAAACAATAGCTGTAATATGCGTTAAACATATCAAAACCTGTTGGGACGCATGTGAATGTCCAACTTGGGACCCATGTGCTTGTTTTTTGCCCTTTTGTTGCTGCAAAGACAATAGATGTGCATTAAAATATGTAAAAGTATAGTAAAGCAAACTTATTATAAGTGAAATAGTACATACCATAGTGCTTTTTCTTTTACCCTTGGTAGGGCCTCCTTGACAAGAACGGCTATTATGACCCAAATCTCCACATACAGCACACTTGACAGTGTTTGACCTAGTTGAATGAGGCTTCTTCTCTATTTCAGATCTGAACCTAAGTTTCTTAGGTTTACTTGCTCTTCTAGTTAGTGGAGGAGGTAGAAAGAAAGAGCAACCCTCATCGGGTTCCAGATCTGCTTTTGGAAATGGATGCACACACATCTGGTATGTCTTTTTCCACATTTCAACCATGAAGTATTCATGGACATAATCACTAGGGTCCTTTTCCATATAAGTTGCACAAGCTACTACATGTATGCATGGTACTCCACTCAGCTGCCATACGTTACAAGAACAGGTCCCCTCTTGAAGCTTAACAACAAATCTTCTTTGTTCACACTCAACCTCAAACTCTGAGTTCCTCGTTGGATAAATTTTACATCTCCTACACAACCCACTCAATCTTCTTAGCTATTTCATGACAGCTGGAACAACATTCCAAGCATAGTTTTCAGCTATGGAAAATCTTTCATGCTGCCTAATCATCACTTGTTGTCTTAATTTATCAACCAGCTCAACTATCGGGGCATCTTTCAATTCTAAAATCCACTTATTGAAAGATTTTACAATGTTATTAGTAACATCCATTGACTTCATATAGTCATCAAAGGCATACCTTGACCACTTTTCAGGAGGGATCCTTTGTAGCCAAGTTGCTAAAGTCACCATCTGGCCATTTATAATCTTTCCTGGAACTTGCTCCAACTTCAATAGTGCCATTGTCTTGTTAAACTCAGCTCTGGTTGTTGCATAGGCCATTGTCCAAAAGAACCCGCTTACATCTATACCTCTAAAGGTGTCTTTCAAGTTTGCTACAATATGCTTGCAGCATCTTCTGTGCCTTGCATTCGGGAAGGCAGCTTCAATCTGATCTCCAAGACCCTGCAAATGGAACAATAGGTGGTTACAAGTACAGCCAACACAGTCTAAAAAAGACAATGTACATGTAAGTAATCATACCTTTTGGCCAACTCATGAATGTCAACACTTTTCCACTCGAATGTGCACCTACACAATCAGATAAAAGCTCCATGAACCATAACCAATTAGCTGTATTCTCTTTTTCAACAGCAGCCCATCCTATTGGAACTATTCCATTATTTGCATCAATCCTAATTGCACTCAACAACACTCCTCCATATGGCCCCTTCAAATGGCATCCATCAAGACCAAGTATAGGTCTACAACCATGCATGAAACCCCACTTCATAGCATGTAGGCATATAAAAACTATTCAAAATTGAAGAGGCTGCTCCAAATTACTTTGTGGGTGTCCTTGACACTTGACAACTATCCTGGGTTCAATTGTAGTAGCAATTCACAATACTTCTGAAGCTTTCTGTATCTGTCAATATGAGAACCTTGAGTCTCCTTCCTTGCAATCTTTTTTGCTGTCCACAATTTCCAACTTTTTGGATCCACACCCCATGACTCTAGTGAAGCTCGGATGGTCTTGTTATCCAAATTTGGATTAGCTGTTGACAGATCTTTAATCTGAGTTACAATCCATTTTGGATTTGCTAAATGATCACTTAACACTCGCATACAAATATGCTCATCATTGAGAGTCTTCACCATGAAGGCTTTCTGCCTACTCAGCCTTGAAGCATGGATCCTCTAGGGATAATTTCCCATGCAAGCTGCAGTTATCCGAGCTGGTTCATTCTTGATAAACTTAATTGGATAACCATTTTTGACAATGTAGCCTTTTAAGGCATTACTGAATTCCTCTACATCATTGAACACCATCTTCACAGAGAACACAAACTCATCATTTATCACACCTCCATATTGTACACCTCCATATTCATGAAATGGATCCATCTTAAACTTCTTCTTTGCTCTCCTACACTCTCCTCGATCAAGATGTACATCCTCATCACTAGATGTCTCTGAGAGATACGGGTTCTTATCATCTGGTTCAACATCTTGAAAAGCTGAGTTTTCACAAACATACTCATCAATGTCATCAGAATCTGAAAGATGGAAGCTAAGGTCATCACTCTCTTCAACATCTGAGAGGTGAAAGCTTCTGTCATCACTAATCTTCATTCTCCACAACCACAGCAACCTCCTGCTCTACATACTCTTCCTCCATAGCAACATCCTCTACAACCTCTTCTTCCACAGCAACCTCCTCCTCTACAACCTCCTCCTCCACAACATTGCCTTCCACAGCTTTATTACCCACATACTCCTCCATAAGAGGAGCCTCCTCTACAACAACATTGTCTTCCACAGTCAAATCAATTATACCACCAAATGTATCCTCCTCCATATCACACCCAACACCTTGACCAGAAGTTTCACCTCCACAAATTCTGAGTAGATTTGATTTTTTAGGGTCTGGCACACGATGTTGGAGAATTTTCCCCTTCGGACTTATAGTCATAAGGGGTATTCCCACTTCAACGGGGTCTATAACAACCGTAACCACATCTTGGTTAGCATAAATTTCAAACAAAAACATCAAATCTTCATCACCATTGATCTCGAACCCCTTTTCGATTTGTAATGGCATACATAACTCTCTATTTTGAAGGCATTATAGACATTTTGAACTAATGTCGAAAAACAGTAGCGGTCAGGATTGACGTTATCATAAAATCTTGACTAATCATTGTAGACTAATTCCAACGAGATCCTTCTGCTGCTCACCATGCTCTCGAAAACCCAGAAGCTAGGGTTTCTGCGAAATACTTTTCTGAGAAATGAGGCTAACACCAAGGTTCGTGAAGAAGGACAAAGGGTGGAGGAGAAGAATGATGGGGAGAGGAGAAGCACAATGGAATGGGAAAAGCTTAGGTTTTGATGGTGAAACGAGAACAGGAAGAGCTTAGGTTTCGACAGTGAGAGAGAGGTGTTATGACCCTCGCAAATTTTGCCTTGGTTATGACTGCTAGGTCCGATCTTTGGTTATGTTGTTCGGTCGGTTTTCGAATCGTTCAGCTTAATTTGTCAACCTTTGGAGGAATAGGCATAACTTTTTCGTGTGAACTTCGATTTGGATATTTTTAAGTCTAATAAGTCCGTAACATATTAGTCTACGACTTTCGTGATTTGAGTTTTGTGATTTGAACTTTGTGTTTTTGAGTCTTGTGTGAATTTTGGTTGATTTAGGAATGACTAGCTTAGTTCGTCAACTTTTGGTAGAAAAATCAGAAATCTCTCATACAAACTCAGAATCGAGCGATTCTAAGACAAGGAGATCTATAAGACCTAGATCTACAACTTTGCTGATTTAAGTTTTGCAAAATTTTGGATCGAGGACCCCAGAATACGCTGGGTTAGACCAGCAGGTGCTGGAAAACTTGCTGTAAGAGTGCAGCGGGCGCTGGTTTGGGCTAGCGGCCGCTGTGGAGTTACAGATTTTCCGGAATTTGGGGGCCAGCGGGCGCTGGGCTGCGCCCACTTTTCTTCAAAAATCCATAACCTTTTCATACGACCTCCGATTTGAGTGATTCCAATTCGAGGATGTTCGTAACATCGAGAACTACAAATCGCAGTTGGATCAAACAACCCAAAATGAGACCACGTATCAAGGAAAAAATCGCAGTTACACCTATTTGTCGTGGTTCTATCATCATATCATGAAGTTCTCAAAATATAATTATACTACGACGGTTCAATCATTTAGTTAGCGCCTTACAAAGATCCACACAAAAATGAAAAGATGATAGGATGATTGCCGAATGTTAAGATGATTGCCGAAATTTTATTTTTATTATAGATAAAAGATGCTTCGAATTTTTACAAGCAAATTGGTGTAATGTAATTGAATGAAATAATACCGAATCTAGTTGAATTGTCCCGAAATGGATAGTTTAATATCAAAGATACTAATATTGTACGCATAAAAAAATAGGAAAAAGTTCAATTTTGATGCTTGTCCTCCTGGCAAATTCAAAGTTGCAATCTTCTGTTTATTTTTCACTTGGTTGTCCTGTTTTCTTTGCCTAGAGTTTTAAAGGCTGTTGCTTTATGACCGGGTTCGGTGTTTCTAAAGCGGTTTGGAAGTTGGTTAAGTGATAATCAAGAGGGGGTTGGTTTTTGGTATCTGAGTTGCTCTTAATTGGAACCATGCTCATGGGAAGAGAAATCTAGAGTGAGATTTGAATGTTTGAAGGTTGGGTGCTGCGAAGATGTGCAGTCTTCAAGTGTTTGAAGGTTGGGAGGAAGGTTTGGTGGTTTTTTTTTTTCATAATTACCAATTTATTAAGAGAAAAAGAAAAAGTGACAAAGATAGAACACGAGCCCGTAAAATCCTGCTGGCCAACAGTCCTGGCAGTCAGGAGGGGCAACGATACAAACTTAACACCGACGAACCCACAAGTCGGGTCGTTCGGTGGGGTAAATTAGAGAAACAAACCCTTCGCAAGCCGCCAACTGTTTAAGTGTGGCAGACTGACTTAGGGTACCACTACGCGGCCAATAAAAGCACGCGTTCCGAAGCTGGCCGAAGGATTTGCATCCCCCAAGCCAAACTTGCGAAGCTGGCGGACGGCCAGCTCAGCATAGAAGTGCCTCCGAAAGGGGCCGAGATGGTCGAGACCGCGGCGAATGAAACGGTGGCCCGACACGGAGGCCGGCGATGGCCGGAGGCGGTCCGACGCGGTGGTCGGTGGTGGCCGGAGGTGGCCTGACGCGGTGGTCGGTGGTGGCCGGAGGTGGCCCGACGCGGTGGTCAATGGTGGCCGGAGTTGGTCCGGCGGGAAAACGACCGACGAGCACATCAAAAGATGCGCCTCGCCGAGCCCGTTCCCGTGGTGTGCTCGGATCCCGCCGAAGAGCAAAACTCTGACCGGGATCTGACTTTGAACGGTCGGCAGCCAAATGGTCGATCCGGCGATCCCGGGTGGCGCTGGTGACGGGACAACCACCAATGGGAGCGGCTTGAGGAGGCCGACGTTGTGATGGCTTTCGATCTGGCCGGAGAGGTCTGTGGTGGCCGAGATCTGAGAAGAAGCTGGCGGTTGTTTTTGGAAACCGGCGGCAAACTGACCGTGAATGGCATCGGCGGGTGCGGTCTCGGACGACCGACCCAATGGTGTGGGTGCCCCGCCATGGTAACCGGCAGCGAGGCGTTGCCGACGGTCCTCCCGAAATAACTCTTCTTTTTCTCTCTCTCTCTCTCTCTGTTTTTTTTTTCCTGCCGACTTGGCTCCTTATTGTTGAGGAAGGTTTGGTGGTTTTAGGAGAGGTATATTAGTCTTTTTATTTTGTTCCGGGTGAAAGGGATTAGAGAGAAAGGAGAAGAAATCGGATTATTTTCCAAATTTTTATCATGTTCCATTTCACATTGTAAATCAAATAAAAGACTCTGTTGTGGCCAAGTTATCATAGTAACGTCGTTTTTAAGTTTAGAATAAATTTTGGTTCGGGGAGAGTTTCGAACTGCTAAGTGAAAAAATTGTTGAATCACGGAATTTGATAAATTATTTTTAAACAACAAGATAAAAAAAAATATACATAAGCACTTTATTAGTAGTTTCGAATTGTTGTGATTTTTTTCTCCAAATTTATTAGTAGTTTCATTTCGGGGACAATTTTAGTCTCCGACAGCTTTAAAGGCTAATCGGCCACGTGTCAATGTCACGTGAGCACCACGTCAGCAGCACGT
>SOPF01027801.1:138552-222453 GCA_012979155.1 Hypericum perforatum
AGAAAACGAGGAGGAGGAGGGAAAAGAGGAGATGGAGGGAGGATGAAGAAAAAGAGGAGGAGGAGAGAAAAGAGGAGATGGAGGGAGGAGGAGGAAAAAGCGGAGGAGGGTGTGGATGAGGTGGAGGGAGGAGGAGGGAGGAGGAAGAAAAGCAGAGAAGCGGCGGAGGAGGACGGAGGAGGAAGAAAAAGAGGATGGGAGGAGGAGGAAGAAAAAGAAGAGGAGGGGCGGTGGAGGAGGAGGAAGAAAAAGAAGAGGAGGGGCGGTGGAGGAGAAGGGAAAGAAGGAAGGAAGAGGAGGAGGGGCGGTTACATAATGCTGACGTATCAACGTGGCTGGACAGCCTTCAAAACTGTCCGGGACTAATATTGTCCTCGAAATGAAATTACAGATACTAAATTTGGAAGAAAAAAACCACACAGTCTTTTTTTTGGAACATGCCAAAGTATATAGTATTTATGTGTACTTTTCCCTAAAATAAACACAAAGTCGCAAAATTGAATTATATTGTGATACCCCGTATATGTACTGTGTGAAAGGCTTAAGTGATTTGATTGTTACTATCCATACCAACAAGGTGCACCTTCTTTTCGGGCACACATCCTGAAAGAACTCCAAGGTTAAACGCGTTTGGCCGAGGGTAGGATCAGGATGGGTGACCTCCTGGAAAGTTTCCTAGGGTGCGTGCGAGTGAGGACAAAGCACGCTGAAAAGACCCGTGTTGGTACAGTGGAGCCAGTCGATCAAATCACGGGGCGTTACATATATTCTCAAAAATATTATCATGATAACTAAATGATGACGTCACCATAGCATAAATGGAACATACACCTTGTTAATTTTTTAAACTTATTTTTTAATTATTATTAGACATACCATGATTTATCTTGAATTTTTGTCATTAAGATGAATCTCTTTTCTTTACCTATCACTTAAATATTTTAAAATATATTATTAATGAGGTATCACGTAATCCTCGCCTTAAGTATATTTTCGTTTGAAATTTATTTTCCTATCCATCTATATTATATATCTCGGATGGTGAAGCATAGCATTAATTCCGAGGTATAAATCTGATGAAGAATATATTCCTCAACTATATAGTTGCTTTATTAAAAATTTTAACTTAAAGATAAATTAGTTGCTTTATTAAAAATTTTAAAATTAGATAATTTTGACAGGAATAAAAAAAGTGTACACCCATGCAAATCTCCACTTCACTCGTCTTTGTTTATCACATTTGCACTTTATTGTTCAAGTGAAAAGGGACTTCTAAAGCACCATAAAGAAAAAGTGCATCACTTTTACAAGGAAAATAAAATGTAACTACTCTTTTGTCCACTCATAATTTATTAGAGAAAGAATTAACAATTATGCAGATCAAATGATGAGCGCTTAATTATGAGATTTCGAATTTGAACATTGAAGGATATTTAATATTTTTTGAATTTCTTTTAATATATTTTAAAAGTTATAACCAATTCAAATCTGAATTAATCTTGTTAGGTATTGATTCCATATGTTCTAAGAAACTATTAGAGAAAATAAGTGCCGAAAATGAGGATGCTTTTTGCATAATAAAATCAGATTCCTTTATTAAAGAACGGATTTGAAAAGTCCATATCAAACAGCTTTCCTTGTCAATTGCAACTGAAAGCAACACCAAATCCAAAACCAACTTTTTAAAATGGTAAAAAAGATGAACTTTAGCTAGGAGCGTATGATCAAATCCACTATAACCTGAAAAAGGATAGCATTAAACCAACATAGCTTTAACTTTGCAATAATCATATATGCCCCTTAATTGAACATTTCACTAGAATTGATATAAAGGACAACCCAAAGCCTAAAGACAATTTCCTAAAAAAAAAAAAAGCCTAAAGACAATTTTCCCTGATTGTAAAAAGGCGTAAATCATATTGACGGACATTCAATTTTCCTAATTACAATTTTTTTTTAAATTGTGGTTTGACAGGTGGTGATGATGGTGGAACTATGGCATAGTGGCAATACAAGGTTGCTTATTCATAGAAACTTGAATGATGGTTAGACCGTTTGATCACCAATTTAACTGATCGGAATGATCGTTTACTTATTCAAATTATTTTTTGGAAATATATTTTTTAGTTATATTAGATTAGAAATAATTTAATTATGAAATTTTTATTTGAAAAGAATAAATTTTACAATAAAAATAGATAAAATTATAAGTATTTAACATTTTAATACTATATATTTAATAATATATTTTTTATTTTAAAAAATATCTCATATAATTAGTCGAAACGGAAAAAAGAGGAAATCTAAGTCATCTGCCGGCCAGTTGTAAAACATCGCAAATTGTATATCTCACATCCAGGAAACAAGCTAGCTCACCGGATGAATATGATAGAATATTAAAAGCTCAAAGCATGTGAGGCGTTTAGAATTCCATAAGTACTTCATAATCCAGCTGTAGTTGTATTAATGAAGTAACTCAAATCTTAAGACACCAGCTTGATATTTGCAAGTCAATGTTTTTTTTAAGATCCTATTCTAATACATATTCTATTACAACGTGCCAAGAATCGAACCCTGAACTTCTCAAACCCCTCTCCACCCTTATGTCGCTGGACCAAAGGTCACTCGTCAATTTGACTTGTAGTTTCTATTGAAAGAAACTCTCATAAATTAGATTTCCATATAATTATTCCGAGACAATAGATTTTTGTTAATAATACTAACTATTCAACTACTTTAGCTTTTAAACAAATATGACTATTGAATGATGTTAAGTTGTGTCAATAAATACTTAACATTTCAAAGACTTGAATTTAAGATTTCTTGACGAACCTCTTTTTAACAATTGATCTAAGTGATTATTATTTTTCAATTGATCTAAGTGATTATTATCTTTTGAAACATTAAGTTAATAATGAAGGTTAGGGCTATTCCATTATAAATTTTCATCGACTCATTAAGTGGCTTCCATGTAAAAGGAGGTGATAATTTATTAATCCGATGAGGCGATGACCTGTTTTCAATTTTTTGGATTATAGCTGAAGTACCAACGAAATTAATTATTAGCAAATGAAATTTCGATATTGTTAATGTCGCAATAACGTTCGCATAAGAAAAATCAAAGGACTAAATTTATCCATGAATTTCTGGGAAGCCTTAACTTTTAAGAGGCAAATCACAAGGCTTCATGCGTATCCCTTTTTCAAGAATCTTTTTGTGGTGTTTCCTTTGGTTTGGCCTTTTAGGAATACGAATTGTAGAACCAAATTCTTACAAGTGGAAAGGCTTTATCTGTTCTTTAAGCTCCTAATTGGTATCTATACATCCTGATCAACTTGACACTTCAGTTTTTTTCTGGTGAAACGATCAACTTGAAACTTTATTATTATTATTTTTTTTTTGCGAGCGACCTACCTGTCAACTGGACCCACACCTAGACTTTTTCTAAGCAAAAGTTCTGGGTTTTGTCAATACTTGTTGAGTAAATGTAGTTTATTGTTTTTTAAGTGAATTTTCAAAGTATTTTCTCTTGACTGTTTGCAACCTGTTTTGCCGCTTATGCAATTATTGGGTTGTAGAGTCTGAAAGTACTTGCGGGAGGTGTTGGAGATCGAGTAAAGATCACGTTTCAAGATCTGCACATACCAACTCACCTATAGCGCGGGCTGGGCAAAATTGCAGGGGATAACCAGGCACAATAAGCCTGGTGCAAGCCAATAGCGAGTTACAAAAGCAACGGTGACCGATACCCTAGGTTGTCAAGGTGTTACGGATTCTTATAACGGAAATTCGAAAGTACGCACATGAGCAAATTCAAGACAACATACTCACGAATTTCGATAGAGCAAAAAATAATAAGGAACAAAGGAATCAAGATAACCGACAACAAGATTTGTTAAGCATCGTCAACCTAAAATCTATATCCGGGAGAGTACCAAGTCAGGATAAAATCGTTTCATTAGATATGAGTCTTAACGCTCTTTAGAATAGAGACCACACCATCTCCTTACTAGCTTCTGTTACTATCACAATCTTTTGCAACCTAGATGACCAAGATATCGCAATACCTCTGAGCGTGAATACATAATATACTGTGCTCTGAAATTTATCATGATCATTTGATCCCAAATCTGCATCGACATAACATGTATGTCTAACACCTTTGCCCTCAGAACTCCATCGACCTAACCATACCCAACAAATATGCACTTTTTGTACTTGACATTTAACTTGGTTCTTTCACCTGTGTCTACTAGGACATATGCAACACAACAAAAGACCTGGAAGTAAGAGGGTCAATTTTCTTACCACTCTATACTTCTTTGGGAATACCATTATCCAACAAAGTAGATAGCCTACGGTTGATTAAGAATGTTGTCGTGTTGACTGCAACTACTCAAAATATCTTGGATAGTCCACACTTCAATCTTATAGCTCTTGCTCTCTCATTTTGCATTGATTCATCTTTTTTGCAATGTTGTTCCATTGAGGTATTTTTGTAATTATCTTTTTGATGTGGATCCCATGCTCTATGCAAAATTCTTTGAATTCTTTGAGTTTATTCTTATCACTGTTATCAAATCTAAAGTACTTGATCTTGAGTCCCATCTTATCTTATTATCTACTATTGTTTTTCACTTTTTGAAGGTATTGAAGGCTTTAGACTTTTGTTTTAATAAGTACATCCATGCTTTTCTTATAGAGTAATTACTGAAGGTTATGTAGTATATTGACCCTTCCAAGGATGCAATCAATATTGATCCCCATAAGTTTTTTTGAACAAACTCGAGCCTTTGCTCTCTCAGAACTCTTTCACCTCTAGAAAAACTCACATGCAATTGCTTCCTAAGTATAGAATACTTATAGTCCAAATTTCACAATCTTTAAACCTGGTAGCTTTCTCTTAAAGCATAGCACCTTCATCCCTTTCTCACTCATATGGTAAAGATTACTATGCCATAGATATTATCTTGAGTGTCCCTTATAGTGTACAAGATCCCTTCCTTCAAGCCACAAACTAATACCACAACTCTCTTAGTTATTTCTAAAATTTATAACTAAAGACCACCTTGTAGACTTCGTCATCTAGTTATCCCATGGAAAGTAGATTTCTCTTTAGTCTAGCAATGTGCTTCATTCTTTTCATTCTGCAATGGCTTATTGTTTGCTAGATAAACCTTGACAAACTTCCCTTACACATAGTTTTCTATCGCTCTTGCTTTACTGCACGAGTGGTACAAATTTCCTAAATCCAAAATCCAAGCTTCCAAAGGACTACACATAGTAATGACTAAAGCATCTCCACAATCATTTATTATTGTATTTGCTCAAGAGTGTTCTTTCTCTTATGTCTTGTAGTTGATTGGATAATATTCATACTTATCATAATTCTAAGTTCTAACATTGGACCTTGCTCGTGTCCTTCTTTGACTTTCTTGACTTTGACCTTGACCTACCATAATTTTTTTTAGATTCAGATCTTTCTCTACTACTTGTATTTAAAGCTAAATGTTAAGTTTACCCAAACTCTCTCCTTTAAATCTCTTCACATATGATCAAGTTCTTAATCTCATCTAACTTCAATGTAATCTTCTCCACGAGACACTTACTATTATTGTTGTTTCACTCTAACTATCAGGTAAGGAACTTAGTAAGATAATAGGTTGTACCTCATCTTTAAAGGAGATCTTCACCAAGTTTAATGCGACTACCATCATGTTGAACTTATTAAGATGCTTGGCCACCAACATACCCTCCATTATTCACAAGTTGAATAACTTGCGCATCAGATAGACCTTATTCACGGTCAATGACTTGTCATACATATCAGATAACATCTTTAGTGTCTCCTTCGTTGACTCTACCTTCCTTGTCTTTTTTAGATTCAGATCTTTCTCTACTACATATATTTAAAGATAAACGTTAAGTTAACCTGAACTCTCTCCTTAAAATCTCTTCATATATAATCTAGTTCTTAACCTCATCTAACTTTATAACCTTCTCCACGAGGCACTTACTGTTATCATTGTGTCACTCTAACTATCAGGTAAGGAACTTAGCATGATAATATGTTGTATCTCATCTTCAAAGGAGATCTTCACCAAGTTTAATACGATTATCATCATGTTGAACTTATTAAAATGCTTGGCCACTAACATATCCTTCATCATAGACAAGTTGAATAACTTGCGCATCAGATAGACCTTATTCATGGTTAATGACTTGTTGTATATATCAGATAACATCTTTAATGTCTCCTTCATTGGCTCTACCTTCCTTGTATGCAAAGTTACATTCTTGGACAAGGATAAGTGAATCATATTCATCACCTCCTATCTAGGATCTTCTACTCCTCTTCCTTTATATTTGTTGATTTCTTAGCTTTGATATCATTTGTTATGGAATTCTGCAACTAAAACCTGAAAGTACGCACACGAGCGTACTCAAGACAACACACCACTAATCTGGATAGAGGCTAAAATTAAGAAAAGTAGAAGACTCTCTGAGATGACCTGAGCAGGCACTAAGTATAGCAGGCGCTGGAATTGAGAGCTGATTTTTCCCCAGCAGCTGCCCGGAAGCTAGCAAGCTTTGGCCTCTTTTAGTTAAAATTGTTTGGCTCTTCTTCTCTTGCTCCAATTTGCTTTATCTTCAAGCCTATCAATTTCTAAACGTCCTTGCTACATATATCAACCTCTCAAAGACTGTTAGAATCCATACTTCAACACGAAGCTTTTTCCAACCGAGCCTTAATATTTACATGATTTGCTTATTTAGGTATTTTCAACCATATTTGGGTTGATCTTATTAGATAAACTCATGTACTACAATGTAAGCAATGTCACAAAAGAAAAGTGAACTTATAAAAGCAATCATACACGTAATCACATTGACAAATCAGATCACATACTATTATCTCTCATCCTTTCTTCTCATAAATGCAATTTGATTTAATTGAGAATTCTATCTTTTGCAATTTGATTTAATTGAGAATTCTATCTTTTAAAAAAATAGTTTTACTCGTACGAACACTTCAAAGTAAACCATATTTGAATCGAATTACAATTAATTTGTATTCAACTATATCATCTGTAACGCCCCTTGATTTGACCGTCTGACTCCACTGTACCAATACGGGTCTTTTCAGCGTGCTTTGTCCTCACTCGCATACACCCTGGGAAAATTTCCAAGGAGGTCACCCATCCTGATCCTACCCTCGGCCAAACGCGTTTAACCTTGAAGTTCTTTCAGGATGTGTGCCTGAAAAGAAGGTGTACCTTGTTGGTATGGATAATAACAATCAAATCACTTAAGCCTTTCATACAGTACATATACGGGATATCACATCATCACTGAGAGATTGGGTCATTTTTCCTCGAATATTTTTACTATGGTTCTTCACAGGTATGATGTGGTAATGCTTAATAGTGTGGATTTTACTAAGTAATAGTTTACGATGATCTTTCACGATTCACTTTATCTCTCTTATATTTAATTTAAAGGTCAATTGTCCAAATAATATCACTTTTTACAGTACAATAATGTTGTCCTCAGCCCTCAAACATGATGACGTGGAGTAATGATGTGGACAAAAAGTTCATCTCTAGCGTTTCCACGGCACCTAATTAACCATTTGTTCTCGGCGGCTATTGCGTCTCTCCGTATTTTTCTCCCCTACAATTTATCCTCTTTACACTTTAAAGAACAATATATAAATAACAAACACCTCCCATCTATATCCACACGCATCAAACATCTCTCCCTTCTCATTCCTCACCAAATCTCTCTCTAACCTTGTCCCTCTCTTACAAAGCTCGGTCTCTAATTTATCTCCCTATAATCTTTACAATATTATAGTATTTATTTACTATATATATAAAATTCAATAGTTACATGGCTAACCAAGAACAGGGTATCAAGCTATTTGGAAGAACGATTACTTTCCCAGGAAGCAATGAAGCTAAGAAGGATGATCAAATTGTCAAAGAACCGGCTGATCCAACGGCTGAGAAGCGGCCAGAGAAAATCATCCCGTGCCCTAGATGCAAGAGCATGGAGACCAAGTTTTGTTACTTCAACAACTACAATGTTAACCAGCCCAGGCACTTCTGCAAGGGCTGCCAGAGGTACTGGACGGCCGGTGGGGCTCTCCGGAACGTGCCCGTCGGGGCCGGCCGCCGGAAGGCCAAGCCACCGGGTAGGGTTGGGTTCGGGGAGGGGTGTCTGTTCGACGGTGGCTCGGGCGAGGTGGTGGACTGGTTTGAGCTCGACGGGACGGTGATTGAGGAGTGGAACCTGGCGGCAAACCGCGAATTCCAACATGTTCTCCATGGTAAGCGGCGGAGGAGTGGCTCAGCTGGTCTAACTTGTTGAGTTTACTGCACTTTTGTCGTTTCTATATATGGTATGTAAATATGTGAATCAGACGGTCCTATACGGGTAATTAAATTTAACCTTTTTTGCTTTTTTTTTTGTTTGTTTCAAAAAAAAAATCTTGTAGTTTAGTTATTTTAATTTTTCATATTTCCGATTGAGTGATGTGTGTGAAGCTTCAAGTTGGAAGTCAGGAAGTAACTGAAAATTTGTGTCAAGGGAAAGAGAGAGGAAATCGAGCGATCAAAGATCTTACCGGGTGTTGAACGTTTCCTAAACTATAATTTAATCGAAATAATTGGCCTGCAGCGAATATTGACAAAACTCGACGAAACTACCGATGATAATTAAGCTGTAACATCACCATCATTTAATACAAGTACGTCTGGTTAAAATAATTGCGTTCGTGTAAAGATTTTAATAACAAATTATTCGAGTTTAAGAGAAGACTTTATGCAATGAAAGAGTTGCCTTATCTATAGTACAACACTACCACCGCAAGATATTGGAAAAAGGCACTTGTATTAACGGCACATAATAATGAATTTATAAAAAATTAAAGGTTTTAATATGTAAAATTGATATAAAGAATTCATTCCCTCACCTTGGTATGCAGCTAAGGTTGCATCGTTGTAAATTCACGAGAGAATTGGACCATTTTCCATATCAATTATAACCCCAAAAACCAAATTTCCCTAAACAACATAGAAAGCAATGAAAATGATCAGACGGGTATACATGTAGACATCGCATTTCCGAAGATAATGCATATCTTTAACCTCGTTTCATTGCCGTGATACTCCGCGTACTCAGAATATAACTCTGCAGTTTGGAAAAAAGAAAAACTCTTGCATTACAGCAACAAAAATTGCCAACCAATTGTGTTTGGGAATATAAATTTTATTTTCCTTTACATTATGTGTCTGATTAATTTTGCGCGCCCACACACAGATGTGTGTTTTGTTTTTAAATATTCATTTAAGGAAAGTGAAAATCAAGTCTCGTAAGAGGTCTCTCCAAGTGGGTTTTTTATATTCAAATTAGTGCTATTGTTCACAAAAGATAACTAAACTAGTAAAAAAAAATTAAAATTCTCAAAATAGTCTCTAGGTTATCCGGTCTAATCAAAAGATGGATTTTTAACTCGTATATACCAATAGACTAGTGTTTTCCCGTCTACCAAAAGACGAAAAAAAATCATTTTATTACCAAGGATAGATTTTCTTTGTCTTTTGTTTTTTTGCATTTTTTGTAGCCACGCGTAGATCTCAAAAAGTTATGCAGATTCAAAAAAAAATTCTTGAATCGGACATTCGAGCACCAAGATATTGCTCTTCAAAGTTTTTTTCACATAATCTCTCAATTTAAATTTTTCCAAAAAAATAAAAACCTAACACGAAAAAAATTCCTGGAGATCTTACTAAGTCCACGACGAAGGCCAGTAGTAGGCTCACTAAAAAGGCTGCCAGGCCAAGAAGAAGTAGACCAAGTACCAACTCTTGTCTTCCCGAGAAGCGGCCCACAAGTCCCCAGAACTAGGCCCGCTAGAGGGAGAGGAAAACTGGCCGGATAAGGGCCCATAAGTTGTTGACATTGTGAAAGAAAAGGAAGAGCCCTTATCCTCTTCCTCAACAAGGTCGGCCCACTTAGCAGGCCCAGAACTACGCGGCAAATGATTATCAAAATCTAGCCCAATGCAGTATTGCTCAGGGACATAAGCCATCAACTTCTTGGAGCAAGGAACAAACTCACCTTGTTGTTTCGAGATCAGATCTCTCACCTGCGTCAATTTCTTCACTGAAGTCAAGGGAGGGAGCAAAGAAATCCTATCGAACAATCAACTCAGTGCATCGTGCCTTAATATTCTAACATTTGGATTAAGAAACCACCTGCACCCCTTCATTCAAAGGCGGGAGAACAATAAGGAGAGGTTCAAAATGAGTAGTATTCCAACCCCATTCACCAGTAAGATCGGGAGCAAAACTAGCCTGTACCAAATTCTCAAGGACCGTGATCGAGGCCAGCAAATTAGAAGATTTGGACAACTCCTCATCCAAAAAATCAGCCTCACAAACATCCTTCTCATTCCCAAAGACCTCTTCTTGTAACATGTTTTCAAGAAGAGTAATGTCAACCAACCATTCAGTGGTTTTAACAAAATCTTCATCAGAGAAAATCCCAGATCGTCTAGTCACCTCCGCATTATCCTTGCTTTTTCTCTTGCGACAGTCTGTAACAAGATGTCCAATGTTCTTGCAATAATCACAAAAATTCGAGAGGTTCTCGTAGACAACATCTACCAAAACATCCCGAGACATAAGCTTAAGCAACATATCCTTGACAATTGGCTTTGTCAAGTCCAAGTATGCAAGAATACTAGGGGAAGCTTTATTAAACTTATTGAGCGAGGGAGCATCAAAACAAATAGGTTTCCTAATGATAGAGGTCAAACCAAGCAAAATGTCATGAATGACATACTCCATGCTTAACCCCACCAAATGGATCCAAATACGAGCATGTGTGGACAAGCACCGAGAAGGATCAAAGAAGGGGGTCCAGGCTTGTAGATGAAGCGTACCTTATGATAACTTCTAGATGAAGGAGTTCCAAACTAAGTCACGATCTTTTGAGGACTGGAAGTAAAATCCAAAAAATTCTTTACCTAAAGGCAACATGCGAATAGAGGAAAGACTCAAAAGTTTTGACAACTCCTCCCGATGAGTGAAGATAGATTATGGTTTTGCACCTTTCCTCAGCATCAATCGCGACGTGACCAAAACTCTTACAAGCAGCGAATCAGGCCTCGTCAAGATTCACAGCCAACCGATCACCAATCTGAATAGGTGAGATGAAGTTGCCTTCCTGGACCCAATTGTCGGCCTGCGGGGCTGTCGTTGCATACAAGGAACGTAGAGGGGGAGGAACCCCCAGATCCACTAGATTAATAGTCAGATTAGTCAGATTAGGCAAGGAGGCGAGAAGACACTTAAGGAGATGAAGGGTCTCTGCGTCAAAATCCACTAGAAGTGTCGTGAGAGCAAGCGCCAGTGTAGAAGAGGGTTGGGGAGGGGCGGGTGAACCCAGGAGGCCAATCTAACCTTTGGGGGTAAGATCAGATTATTGGGGGAGAAATCCCTCACCCGTGGAGGAGCGTTCATGTTCGACCGATCAGCGGCGGAGGCGGGCGGCCATGTTACCTTTCAGACAATAACTTGGTTTTTTGTTTAGGGTTTTCTTTTTGCCTGCGTAGTTTCTTCTGTCTGGTCTTCGTTCTCTTGACTATTCGGTTCATCCAAAGTCTGTGACAGTTGAGCATTTTTTGTTTGATTATAGTACTTTTGGTGATTTTTTTTTATCCTACTCTAAACTTATTCTATTACAATGTCAGAGATTAAATCCTGGACTATCCAAACCTCTCCCTACCCTTATGTAGCTGGATTAAAGGTCACTCGGCACTTTTGGTGATATCTTATTTATGTACCTATATACTAATATTTTGGTATTTATCTTGTGGCATCTGATACGTAAATTATTTTGGTGTTTATTTTGCGATATCTGATACGTAAAGTGTATTATCTTTAGTATATTGGTGTAAATATATTTTGAATTTTATAAAAAAACTCAACTTTACCTATAAAAATGTACATAGGTAAGCATTTTAAAGTGCACCTCCAACTTTACCTATAAAAAAGTACATAGGTAAGTATATTGGTATCATTTCTTTTAAAAAGCTTATATTCAAAAGTTATTTTACATGCTATTGCTTTTAAAAAATTATTTTACATGCCACCGGTAAGGGTTGAACACTAACCGGTTTTATCGCTACTTCACTTCTCTTCTTTTACTATTGAGTCAACTTTAAAGTGGCGACTTGACTTACCATGCCTTTGAAAAAAGAGTTTCGTCCGATTTGTTTCATACTTGTTTTTATATAAATATTCAACGAAAATTCCCTTATTCTATTATTTTTAAGAATAATGTTTGGTGGAACATCTATATGGTGTCTCCGTCCAGAAGGCATCTTAAGATGTCACAAATTCTAAGGCCAGCTAGATCTGTCTACCCATGTTTCTCTCCTCTCCTTAGTTGTCGAGTGGAAGCTTAAAGCTGTCTCGATTTTCATATGAACAGGTTAAATAATGTGCCCGTGTTGATCAATTGAAGAAGAATAAATCTGCAACGCCACAATTTTAAAAGGGTTCGTTGAAGAAAAGCCAGTGCAATTCGGATATGCACCATCAGTTCGTGCTAATGTATGTGTGAATTTAAGAAGAAGTCGAAACCAATAAAGGTAGAGAGAGAGAGAGAAAACTAGATCTAAGAGTATTCAGGTTACCTGTTAGCCGGATCTGGTCATGGCGACCTCCCACCTGGGAGGCCCAGCCTCGGGGGATCCTGGAGAACAAAATGCCCCTGTTCCAACACCTCCACGGGGAGGAAAGAAGACCAAACTAATTGATGAGGGAGCGTCTGCTTCGCTTAACTTAGAGGGAAACCAACAAGATGCTCATGCTGAAACCCGTCGCCGAAAACTCTCCTTTAAGGAGGCTACGATGGGACAAATGGAGGAGGATCCTGTAGAAAACAGCGGCAGCCAGTTTATCCTTGAACCAGAGGCATACGCTTCGAGCGACTCTGATGAAGATGGAGAGGATGACCTGTTCTGTCCGACAATTCGTCTATCCAAAGAAGAGAAATTAGAGGTACGAAAACCCTGGTGGAAGACTCTTATAATCAAATTGCTTGGGCATCGGGTGGCCTACCCTTATTTGAAACGGCGTCTAGCTCAGATTTGGGGGCTTCCTTTGGATTTCAACATGGTCGATCTTGGGTATGATTACTATCTTATCAAACCGACTTCACAAGAAGAATATCGCCATATCCTTTTGGATGGGCCTTGGATGGTGGCAGACCATTATGTAACTATACAGAGATGGAGGCCGAATTTTGATCCTACAGTTACGGATACCTCGGAGATCATCGCTTGGGTACGTGTTCCAGAATTGTCTATGGAATTGTATCACGCCAAATTTCTGCAGAGACTTGCTGCCCGGATTGGGAGACCCATCTGCATAGATAACAGAATAGAATCGTACCAGCGGGGGAGGTTCGCGCGTATTTGCGTTGAGATAGATTTGACAAAACCACTGCGAGCAACCTTTCGCTATGGGAGAAGAGTACTCAAACTCCAATACGAGGGGTTGCACCTTATTTGTTTCAACTGCGGTTGCTATGGCCACTCTGCTCAGGGATGTCGAAGGCCTAATGGGACTGAACCAGAAGACATCGCCGAGGAGGTACAACCGGAAGTGACTGGAGGACTAGGCACTGAGGCACAGGCACAGGCACAGGTTATAAGACCAGAACTTGAAGCCAGATTTGGAGAATGGATGGTTGTCCAAAAACGTGGTCGTCCTCCCCGACTGTATGGAGATGCTCAAAACAGATATGGAAGTACACCGGGGAGTGATGGATGGGTTAATGGTGCACAGAAGGGCAGTCCAAAAGTATCACCAAAGGAGGGGAACAGTTTCGATGTCCTACAGGAAATCTCTGTAGAGGATCAGAGGGAAGTTCAATATATCGATAGGGGAAAGGAGGCAGCTACACTGGTTAAGTCGACCACACATTTGGCAAGTTCTGATGTAGTATTATCTAAGGAAACACCTGTTGTTGCTGAAATTAAGGAGAGGAAGTCTACACAAAGTAACAAGAATACTGGCCCTGTAATGAAGTTTAATAGTACCCATCAGCCTAAAACCCAGCCGTTGAAGGACAGATGATATTTATCGAAGAACATTAATGGGCAGCAAAAACAAAACCAGAAACAGAGGGAGCATGGTCAGGGAATGAAGAATCAAATACAGAGAGGTATGTCTCGAAACCTCCCCGTGGAGGGGGAATGCCAACAGGAGATAACCCAGAAAGGGTACGAGAGGAATCCTAGGACAAAGCAAATTGACCTATCATCGCAGAAAGGACTGAGCCATAATATGAAAGAATCAACTTCGATTGATCCGAAGCTACCATCTCACGAACCATTCTGGGAAACAGGTGCTGACCCTCGACTATATCCTGTATCAACGAGCCCCTCCAGGAAACCACCAGACCCTATGCATATGGAGGGCAGCGCAGAGGCTACGGCTACTAAAGTTGGGGCTTTGGAAGGCAAACCGGTAGATGAAACTGTTAAAATGATAACAGATAATGGAGGATCTGTAGGTATCTGCGAACCAGCAGTTGAGGAGGCGAACCAGCAGTTGAGGAGAACTTCATCGGGGAGAAAATCTAGCTCTGCCCTCTGATTTTGCTTGCCTTACTGTAGAATAGTTTATTCCTGCTGTTGATCTGTGATGAATATTTTGGTTTGGAATTGCCAGGGAGCTGCTAGCCCCAAATTTAAGACTGCTATCAATGAATTGAACCGGTTGCATAAACCTGATGTTCTTGTCCTCCTTGAAACATGGATATCAGGTAGACGCGCTGATCTTCTTGCTCGTTCGCTAAAATTCTCTAATGTTGTACAGACTCCAATGAATGGCTTCTCTGGTGGTATCTGGGTTTTTTGGCAAGCTCATTCTACTCCAGTAACCATTATGAGAATTGATCGTCAGTTTATACACATGGCTATGGGAAACAGCCAAGATCCTGATTGGTACTTCACTGCTATTTACGGACATCCAAGGGAACAGGTCCGGGAGGTACTATGGTCTGAATTACACCAGGTGGCTACAACAATGACTCGCCCTTGGCTTTTAGCAGGGGATTTCAATGTCTTCCTTGTGGCTGATGGGAAGTTAGGAGGAGTGCCGATTCGAGGAACGAAACACCTCAAGTTCCAAAAGTGGATAGAGGACTGCAAGTTGGTGGACCTTCGGTACATTGGAGCTAAATTCACATGGGTAAGGGGACGGACTCACGAACGACTTGATCGTGGACTCGCTAATATGGAATGGCGATGCAAGTTTCCAGAAGCTCGGGTTATACATCTCCCCCGATGGAAATCCGACCATAATCCTCTACTCATACAATGCAATCCGACCTTACAGCTCACACCAGGTCGAAGGTTATTCAGGTTTCAGGCAGCTTGGCAAGCGGATCCACGTTTCTCTAGTTTCGTCCAAGATACCTGGGATCCGAACATGTTTCTCCCAGATGCTTGCCAGCATTTTACGGAGAAGGTAAAGACCTGGAACCGGGATGTGTTTGGTATGATACCACAACGCAAATCAAGAATCATCAAAAGATTAGGCGGTATCCAAAAAGCCCTGGACATTAAACCTAATCCTTTTCTATGGCGACTTGATAAAGAGCTAAAGGCTGAGCTTGAAGTTACATTAGTACAAGAGGAGATGGTTTGGAGACAAAAATCACGCCATGATTATATAATCCAGGGAGATCAAAACATGAAGTACTTCCATGCTTCGACCCTAGTCCGCAGGAAAAGAAATCGAATAGAAGCCTTACAAACCGAGAGTGGTGAGTGGATTTCTGACCCAGAGAGCATTAAGAGTCTTCTACGGGATTATCTGGCTGATTTGTTTACGGAGAGAGCCAGGCCAGTTCAGGAATCCAACTGCCCCAACTTATTTCATCAAATTTCGGATGAAGAAAAATCAGTCATGAAGTCTATTCCCACTGAAAAAGAGATATACATGGCTTTATTCTCTATGGGACCTTTTAAGGCTCCGGGCCCGGATGGATTACATGCGTGCTTTTACCAAAAAAATTGGACTGCTGTTAAGGTAACCCTTATCCGATTTATACAGCAAGTTTTTAGTGGGCAAGGCTGTCCAGCTTCTGTCAATCAAACAGCTATTGTGATGATTCCTAAAGTTGAGTGCCCAAAGACACCACAAGATTTCAGACCTATAAGTTTGTGCAATGTGCCACTCAAGATGATTACCAAAATATTAGCCAATCGGTTTCGGGAGCATATGACCCAGTGGGTAGCACAGAACCAGAATAGTTTTGTCCCTGGCCGATGTATCTCTGAGAATATTGTTATCGCACAGGAAGCTATACATACTATGAAGACATGGAGAACAGGGAAGGGGCTCATGGCTATTAAAGTGGATCTAGCCAAGGCGTATGATCGCATAAGTTGGACCTTCGTCAGAGAAACACTTCAACTACTAAATATTCCTGACTTAATTGTGGAGTTGGTGATTAAGTGTATTAGCTCTTCCACTTTACAGGTTATTTAGAATGGTGAAGCTACTCCCTACTTTACTCCCTCTAGGGGAATCAGGCAAGGCGACCCGATCTCCCCGTATATATTTGTTCTATGCTTGGAAAGACTTGGACACTTGATCAAGAGAAGTGTAGATGATGGAAGATGGAAGCCGATAAGACTATCTCGAAGTGGACCAAAGATATCCCACCTCTTCTTCGCGGATGACTTGATCCTTTTCTCGGAGGCTTCTCTAGGTCAAGCAGATGTTATAACGGCTGTTCTAGATGAATTTTGTGCCATGTCCGGACAGAAGGTGAGTAAACCTAAAACAAGATTGTATGTTTCAAAGAATATCTCTCGTTCTCTTGCCAACGAGATGGCAAGAACACTTGGGTTCTCATTAACCTCTAATCTAGGGAGGTACCTGGGGATGCCTTTGTTGCATGATCGTGTGATCAAAAGCACATACTCCTTTATCTCGGAAAGGGTACAATCACGATTACAGGGTTGGTGTGTTGACCACCTCTCGTTCATGGGAAGAACAACTTTGGCACAGGCGGTTATAGGAGCCCTCCCATCCTATGCAATGCAGACAACAAAACTACCCCTTGGTCTTTGCGATGAAATTGAAAAAACACAGAGAAGCTTCATCTGGGGGGACTCGCGCACTCACCGGAAACCACACTTGGTGGCGTGGGATAAGGTCTGCCAAGTACGGGATGTAGGTGGACTAGGGATGAAAAAGCTATGACACCAGAATATAGCACTCTTGATGAAGTTAGCCTGGGGACTGTTGACGAATCGAAATGCTCTCTGGTCGCAAATTCTCTGGGCAAAATATATAAAGCAGGATGTACTAATGCCAGTTATATCTTGCAAGAGCACAGATTCTCCGTTATGGAAAACACTGGCTTCATTATGGCCAACGATGCTTCATGGAATCAAATGGAGAGTGGGGGATGGAATGATCACAAGATTTTGGCTCGATGCTTGGCTGGGAGGTATTAAATGCTTACGGGATGTGGCCAACGTTCCAATTCCTGATAGTATTATTAATATGAATGTGTTTGAGGCTGTGAATAGGAACCAAAATTGGGATTTGGACCTGTTGAAGAATTACCTACCTAATGACATTATCCTTAGGCTTGCAGGTACCCCAGTGCCTATACCAGATGGCGGACAAGATTTTTTCCATTGGGCAGGAAATTCGGATGGGCATTTTACAACCCGCTCTGCATATAATCTTCTACAACCAGCAGCTCCATCCAGGGGGACCAACTTCTGGGAGACTTTATGGAGATGGAGAGGACCACATCGACTCAAGAGGGTGGCTTGGTTGGTAGCCCATGGAAGACTCTTAACTAATGCCATAAGGAAGAACCGACACATAACGGATAATGGAATTTGCCCTTGCTGCTCAAGAATGGAAGAAACCATCCTACACGCTTTAAGAGATTGCGACAGGGTAAGGCTTATTTGGCTTAAATTACTCCGTGGTTCAGGCATCCCCATTTTAGATTTTTTTACCTTGGATCTTCGAAGATGGATCAAGCTAAACCTTGCTGCTCGAAATGATTGGATGTCGGTTTTTATTGTTGCAATCAACACTATTTGGGAATGGAGGAATCAGCGTGTATGGGAGGAAACAGAACAACGTCATACTCATCCTTGGTTAGTGATCCTTAATCGGCATAAAGTAATCCTGGAAAGTATGAAGACAGCTGAATGATTGAGTAATAGACCGCCCAAGTGCGAGACACTTATTGGCTGGGAGAGACCGACATGTGATTGGGTTAAATTAAACACGGATGGGGCCATGAGAGCTTCCGCTAATTTAGCAGCAGTAGGAGGTCTTATTAGGGACAAGTCTGGATACTGGAAGGGTGGATTTAGCTGTAACATTGGAAAGTGCTCGAGTGTTGAGGCTGAGCTTTGGGGAGTGCTTCATGGTCTTCGATGTGCTCGACATTTTGGATTCCACAAGATCATAATCGAAACTGACTCCAAGATCGTGGAAGGGTACTTACGACAGTGGTCTATAATGGGTGATCACATAAGTCCTCTGGTTGCGCAGATTATACATGAATTGAGTGGAGGGATACAAATTCAGATTTCACATGTTTACAGGGAGGCAAATAGATGTGCGGATCATCTAGCCAACATGGGTTTCTCCTTACCACTCGGCTGCCATGAATTTGCCGAACCCCCGTCATCCGTTCGGCAGTTCCTCCTTGATGATATTAGTGATGTTGCGTTTCCTAGATCAATTATTTATCCTTGTAATGAGAACAGGGTTGAGACTATAGCTAACGGTGCATGGACAAACCACGCGATATCCCAAACGTCAAGGGGGGTTAATCCCACCCCGAGGTACTCTTCCCCTTCTACAGATTTTTCCCATCGGGTTTCCTGTGGTAGGGGTTTGATGAGGTCGACGGTCGCAACCTCGCAAGCGGCCGAGAGGGGTCCTTGCACTGAGTAAGTTTGTTATTGGCCACTTTCCTTAATACATAGGGATCTATCCCTCCTTTTTTACCAAAAAAAAAATTCCGGAAGAAAAAAAAAAGGGAAAAGAAGGAATAAGAATACATTTTCCAGTTAAATGGGGAATGAGAACGAGGAATCTATATCGCTACAAAAATATGTTTTGTACATCAGGAGTTTTACCAAACTTTCTAGTATATACAATAAAACCCATGTAAATTGATATAATTGAGATATGAGAAATATATCACAAAAATATATATATTTTAACTTCAAAATTAACAAAATTATTTTTTTGTTGATAAAAATATAAATACTAAAAATATAAAATTATTTTGTCCGTATTCAAGGTATAAAAAAATTGATCAAATAAACATTTTATGTTCATATTTAAGTGACCAAACAATATACTGGAAGTGCACGAAAACTAGCAGTAATTTCATCATGGGGATTATTTTGAGACCGTTAGATGAAAATTTTATCTTCAAAATCTTAGTCTAATGATTATTAATATTAAGGGCATAATTGGTACTGAACAAATAAGTATTTAATTATTTATTGCTAAAAATCCTCTTTTTCCTTATCAACAAACAATAATTTCAACATTTCCTTATCAAAGATTATAACAATTGGATCCCTAAAAGCCTTCGCTAAAAAATGGGCTAAACGAGGAAACTTTGCAAATGACCGACTTTTTTATTCCTCTCGCCTGTTTTTGGCCAAAAGATGAAATTCTTAATGCTAGTTGGATCTATTCGCCTATTTTTACTAGTATTGTTTAATGTTGGTATGATGAGTGTTAAATACTCTCATTATTCGTGTCATTATATTAGGTTGTTCTTAGTGTTTTAGGTTGATTTAGTTGTGTTTTAGTTGTCATAGTATTAGTTTTCGTTCATTGTGTATTTATGTTGAGTTTATCGTTTTTCATTGAGTTTTCTTATTTTTAGAAACTTATTCGAGGTGAAATGGAGTACAATCGAGTGGACACACGAAGGTATGGACGAGAAGGAAGTCGTGATGCCAAGGAGTGCTTAGCACGAGAAGCTAGCGCACGCCAACCCTTTATGACGCACGCCAAGTAGCCGTTATTCAGACAACCATTCACTTAGACGACCAGATGCACTCGAAGATGGAAATCGCAAAGACCTGGCGCACACCACATGAAACTGGCACACGTCAGACCAGTCTGATAGAAGTAAAATAATCTGAGTGTTGGACAAACAAAACACCAAGATTTGACAAGGGCAACTTAGAGCTTTCAGGAAGGAAGGGGACAAGTTGCTGACTCCTTTTTAGATATTTTAGGGTAGATATATTAGCTAGATAAGTTAGATTAGTTATTTAATTTACTATTACATTAGTTAGTTAGTATATAGGCTAGTTTTGCTTTGTAAAGAAAAAGGGACAAGAAGTGCAAGAGAGAGGCACCAAATAGATAAAACACCAAACTCTCTCTCTGTTCTTGGACATGGAAGTGAAGGCATGAAAGCTTGAAGATCTTGGTTAAGCTTTCTTTCCTTTGCTCTTCCTTACAAATATAAAGTAGTATGTTATTTATTATCTAGTATGTTTGAGTAGTTTGCGGTGAGTTTTGTGCCTTATTGCCTTATTTATAGCTACGGTTTAGAGGGTTAAAATGTGTAGGAACATGTTCTTATTAACAAGTTTTTTGCCATGCTTCAACTTGCTTGATCACCATGTTATTGTACTTAGTCAAATCTTGAGACCGAAAGGAGATAGGTTTGATGGAGAGGTTAGTTTGATGAGTAGTTTCTTTGAAAGAAGAGAAATCTTCCTTAGTTACTTATTGTACTTTGAGTGATATGCATAGTTGGCTTTTAACTTAGTTTAGTTAGTTGGTGGAGTCGAAAGAACATATCTAACCTTCTAAGCTTGGTTAAGGATCAATTTAGATCTTTCTAGTGCGAAAGTGTAGATTGATTGCCTTTGAAACACTCGTACCATGTCACATGCTTCGTTTACTCTCTGGATCACTTGGTTACATTGGCTTTAAGGTACTTAGCTCACTTTTAACTTATGTGTTGTTAATAATCTATTTTATAACCAAAACTATCTATATGTTAGTTCTTATGCTCTTTTTGTTTGATGTTTAAGACTTAAGTTCACTTGAGTTCAACAACAAACTTCATAATCTAATCCTAGTTAAATAAGTAAACCTTAGAGTAGGCTTAACAACTCAATCTCTGTGGATCGATAAGCCAGTACTTACTCATTATTGCAATCTACTATAATTCTGCTGCTGAATTAGTGCACGTCATACCTTGTTGGTACACGCTAGGTTATTCATCTGAGAGCTTTTTACTCGTACCAAGAAAAGTTGGTGCACGCCTAAGCTTCGGGTTGGTTTGGTTAGACATTGGCACATGCCATACATAGTTGGCTTACGCCAGACTAACCCCTCGCATGAACGATCGATTATTTTGTTAAGTAGATTTGAAGTAAAACTTATAACGGAGGCATTAGCGGAACAAGCTTGTGCTAGACCAGAACTGTTAGAAAAAGGATGAAATCAATTGGCACCGTTACAAGAGATTGAGAATTTAGACTTTCAATTCAGTTTACGAACTCGGATTAGTATATTTTTATTTTTATTTTTATTTTTATTTTTAGTTTACTTTTAGACCAAGTGACTTGTCTTGTTTGACAAGTTACTTGCATGACATTAACCCGTTCTGCCAACATTTCTCCGTTGGAGATTGAAGAGGAAATAATGCAGTTAGAAAGGTCATTGTAGAAGGAGAGATGAGAGAAAGAAAGAATAGACCAAAGGCAAAAGGGTCAAGGGGCTGGAGTTCATGCCCCTAGACATTCTCTAATGGACTATGGGAGACCCACATACGAAGGAGCCAAAACGGGAATCCAACGGCCAGCTGTTGAAGTAATCACTTCAAAATTAAGCCAGCTGTGATTCATATGCTTCAAGCTTCGGGTCAGTTCCATGGTTTTCCTAATAAAGATCCCAATGAACATCTGGAGAACTTTATAGAATTAGCTGATAATTTTAAGTATCCTAGAGCATCCGATAATGCTGTTAAGATCAAAATGTTTTCTTATACATTAAGGGACAAGGCTAAACTTTGGTATAAGCAACTTAAGGGTACCCCAATAACCACATGGGAGCAATTGGCAAATGCTTTCCTTGACAAATATTTTTATTACTCAAAGACTAACAAGCTCGTTAAGGAGATCATCAACTTTGAACAATATGAAGGAGTCTTTGAGTAAAACTTGCGAGAGATTTAAGGAATTGCAAAGAAAATGCAAGTACCATGGTTTGTCTGAGGAGTCTCTACTTAAGACTTTTATTTTAGCCTATCGCCAACAACTATGGGAACTATTGATTCAGCATCCTATGGAAATTTCCTGAGAAAGGAAAGGGATGAAGCCCATCATATTTTGGAAGAGCAGGATAATCATGAATAAGAGAAAAAAAACCCATTAGAGAGTTAAGGGAGGTAACTGAGTTAAGCGAAAGAAGAGGAATGATTGAACTTGATGCTTCCTCATCTTTTCAAGCTCAGTTAGACTTGATGGCAAAGCAATTGCATGATTTGACTCTAAACAAAGTTGATGCTGTTACTTTACAATAGCATTGCAAAGCTTGTGGCAATACTAGCCACGAGATTAGTCAATGTGCGATGATGAGCCAACCTACAGGGCAGGTCAACTTTGTGAGTGGTTGAGGACAAGGAGGAAATTGAATGGTAAACAATCCATATTCCTGGATGGAGAAATCACCCTAACTTCTCATGAAAAAATATAGAAACAATGATGATAGTATGGTGATCGTTCCTGATAAAAGATTGCCTTTACGTGTCTTGCAATAAGGACCACCACCTGGTTTTCAACCACGTATGTTCTTGGGAGAAAGAATGGTAACACTTGAGGATAGATTTGACAAGGTTGAGAAATTCATCCAACAAACTAGAGAATCATCCCACAACCAAAGTCAAATCTTGAAGGCATTAGCGGCCCAGGAAGTAAGGCAGAACAATTTGGAACAATTTTTAAAAGGGCAAGCAACTGCCATGCGTAACATGGAAGTACAATTTTGGGAAATTGCAAAGACAAATGCAAAAAGAACATGGGGCTCTCTCCCAAGTTCTACTGAGGCAAATCCTCGTAGACAAGTTAATGCAATCTCTTTGAGAAGTGTCAAGGAATTAGCTTTTCAAAAAGTCAAAGAAAAGGCTAAAGAGTGTGATGTGGAAAGTCAAACAAGGATAAAGAGGTAGAATTTCTTAAGGATAATGTCCCGCAAGAAGAAGTTGTGGAGAAAGAAAAAGTTTACATACCATCACCACTAATAGTCTCCATTCTGCCTTATCCTCAGAGGGTAAAGCGAAAATCGGGGATAAATGAGAAATTTCTCCGTTTCATGGAGAAAATGAAGAACGTACAAATAAGTGTCTCTTTCTTAGAGATGCTAGATTGACGAGGGTGGTTTTTTGTGCCAACAAATAAACACCCATTGCAATGATAGTGAAGTAGAGTGTCGAACCACGAGGAACTAGTTTAGACTACCTTTTTGGTTAGCTAGCTAGTTTAGGACAAAATGAATGAGAAAGATCTACCTAAATCTAAACCTACGAATGATTGATCACTTTCAGATTTGTGTGATTTATGGCATATTGAGCTCGGCCTGGCATGCGCCAACTATGCTTGGCATACGCCAAGTCTCTTGGATCGGCTTGATTAGCGTGCACCAATGGTGTTGGCGTACGCCAACTCTCTTGTTTTTTGGAATATTGGCATACGCCAATGAGGGCTGGCGTGCGCCAATTATGCAGCAGAAGCAAAACAGTTTACTGGTTTAACTAACTAAACTGAGATTTAGCAACTTAAAATACAAAAGTGAGTAAGGTACACTTAAAACCAATGTAACCATTTGATTCAGGAGGTTTATTACGTATGTGATATGGTCCAAGTGTTTCGAAGGCGACCAATCTACACTTTCACGCTAGATTAGTCTAAATCGATACTTAACTAAGCTTAGAATGGCAAGATATTCTTTCGATCCCAAAAGCCAACTAAACTTAGCCAAGCACCAACTATGCATATCAATCAGTGGACAATCAATTACCAAGGAAGATCTCTCTCTCACAAGGTAACTAATCATCTAGTTAATTTGTCTGTTAATCCTATCTCCTCTCGATCTCAAGAATTAACTAAGTTCATCATCTAGGTGGCCAATCCAGATTAAGCTTTAACCTAGGTGTATCACAAAGATTTTATCACAGCCAATTAATCATAAACCATTGTCAGAGGCTAGAACTAATAGTGATCATAATCTAAGTGATTCCATGATTAAGCATTATGCTCATTAACTAGAACACAATCCTTAGCATGTTTAACCCTCTAAACCGTGGCTACATCTATGGTTTCAAGGCCCAAACTCACAAACACAATTACTTACACATATTTACAAAGAACAACATACATAAACAAGAACATACTTAAGCATAAACATGAACAAAAGGAAAGAGTTAAGGAGAAGGAAGCTTAATGATGTTCTTGAAGCTTTTCTTCCTCCTCCATCACGTTCCTCCCTCTTGGCAGAGAGTTTCTTACAATTTCGTGGCCCTCTCTTGCCTCTACTCTCTGCCTCCTAGTCTAATGTCATACACTTACACACAAATGCACACATTATTACATAAGTCCAAAGTCAAAAGTAAATAAAATGGTTTTTAATCTAAATATCCTAACAACTACCCTCAAATGTTCCCCAAGTATGTCTGCCATCTTCACAAATAGTTAAAATCCGCATGCCTTGGCTCTTCCACATATTTTCCACTCAAATGTGCAAGTGGTTGGTCTAATTCTGTCTCTGTTAGGGGTTGGCGTATGCCATGTACCATTGGTGTATGCCATGTTGACGAAAATTCGTCGCCAGCTACAAAGGTGTCCACCATTCTTGTGATTTGGACCTCTTAGACTCCGAATTTGAAGACGCCTATAAGAGATAAAGTTGTAGCTCTGGATGTCTTCTTTCCAACGCCACCTCGTTTGTCTCATTTGGACATCGGATGAAAAAGTTATCATCATATTAGTCATAAGAGGTCTGGCCTTGCATACGTGAGCAACGACGTTGCTCATTTTTTAAGCTTACATGGCGTGCGCCAGGCTCCACAGAATTGTCATTCTTGCCTTTGTATGCTCCTTTTTGGCCATGCCTTCATGCATTTGGTCGAGCATCCTCTATTCTTCTCAAATATGCTCCTAAACACAAGAAAATACAATGAGTAACGATAAACTCAACCAAAACATACAATGAACGAGAATTAACACTTTGACAACTAATAAGCAACTAAATCAACTATAAACATTAGAAAACTAATACAAAATAAACACAAGTAATGAGTGTTTTCGACACCCATGACACCCCCACACTTGAATATTTGCTTGTCCCCAAGCAAAACTCAAATGCGGACACATACAAACATATAAAGAAAAGCACATAAAAAAGAAAAGACATGGAATAAAGAATTCGTAAAATGACTCCCCTCAAAAATATCAGCTTAAGTCAAAAGAATATCCCTACATAGCTAGTTCATTAGCTTAATCACAAAACGAACAAATAGTTAGACTCTTCTACACTTAGTTGTTTAAACTAATATTAACACTATGTAAAAGACACTAGAACGTTAATCTCTCAGTGGTAAGAAATTCATCTCACTTATTATATAAGTAGGCAACTTCCTATCACTCGTATACTTAGCCAATATATTTCTAGGCATCCTATGTCCTACTCAGCAATATCTTTGATCGTACAGTTGTTAATGCTCAGGGGGTCTTTATATCAGGTTATAATGGGGCTTAGGTAAAGGTGAGGTAAAAATTTGGATAGTGGCTAAACCACCCAATCCGAGGACATTACAAAAGTAACTAATCACTCGTCTAATCTAGACACCCTCACTTAAAATAATTATGCTCTCACCCATTTTCCCAATATTCTACGACTCTGAAGCTCGAGGTTATGCCAAGAATTCATGCTTTATTCACAACTTTCTTTTTGCACTTCTTTTCTTTGTTTTTCTCTTTTTTATTGTTTTTCTTTTTGTTTTCTTTTTTTTACTAACACAATATTTACGACTCACATTTTTTTTATAAAATAAACAAACTAAAATAACTTAGCATGTTCTAGGCATAAACTCGGCTTCTACACTTGGCCGCTCATTTTTCTAAAATTTCCACAACTTAAACCGTATCCATGAAGCTACCAACTACACCCATACAATTCATCCTAATATCCTCGGATATGATGGTCAAAGGTAAGGAAGAACGGTAATTTAGGCTAGAAGTTGGTTATCTAGTCTATAATCAAGAAAAGGCTAGGCTCAAATTGGTTTAAAGCAATTGGAATTATAGGATTTTGTCTCTAAAGCTCTAGGCTCAAATGTCAAAGAAATGCCCCCGTCGTCCACTAACTTCCGCACAACTAAGATTACGACAAGTAATAGTAGGATACCCTAATCAACTGACTTAGTATACACCTCATGAAAAAGATTTGGAGACGGATGTCTCCTCCTTCGGCTCAAAGTACCTCACAAGGTTCGCACATTATCATTCTAGTCTAGTCTAAACAGCGAAACCACTAGTCTAAATAACTAAATGTGAAGTTTCTACATATTCCTAAGCTTTGTGTTCGAGTTAAATTCCTAACTAATAAGGTGATAAGTCTTTAAACACAAGTGGAAAATTTTTGAAGGGGTCAAATTTTGAAAAATTTATACCAAGTCTAAACCTAGACACTATAATTATTAATATACAAAGAAGATTCCTGAAGGGAACCCTCCCCCACACTTGAACGACACATTGTCCTCAAGGTCTCTGAAACACGCATACAAAAATAAAAATATCACACAAAAAAAATAAAAATAAAAACACAATCATGCAAGTAATCAAAAGCAAAGACAAGCAAACAAACATAAGTAAACTAATAAATACAGCATCATACAAAGTCATAGCTATAAACTAAAGAACAAAATTGAATAACATAACACATATATAAGAACAAAAAACAAAAAATTAATAAAATAAAAGAAAGAAGAAGGAGCTCCCTGTCACTCGTCCGGTAATAGTGTCGGCTAGATCTTGCATCTTCCGCCATCATAAAAGTCGTTCTGGGCATTCAGTAACGTGTGCCAGAGGTCGGGTAAGCTTAGACTTATGATTTGTAGGTGAAAATTTTGGATGTGGGTGAGTTATGACAAAAATTGGCGGAAGTCCGAATTTATAGATTCGGATTCTGCCCTACCTGGCGTACGCCAGCCTTACCTGGAGTGTGCCAGATTTTCATGTTTGGCGGGTGGCGCATGCCTGGCTCTAGTGGTGTGCGCCAGGTCTTCAGCATTGACAAAATAAGTGTACGCCAAGTTTAATAAAATAACACAAACTGAACAATAATGATACAAACATAAAATAAAAATAAAAATAACATACATATGATACAGACTATGCTAATTTTTTTTTTGCTTTTATTTACGCTGCGTTCCTGGAAAGCTTGAAAACCAGACGCCCCATTCTCATAGGTCATAAGTGCAATTTTGACTTTCGCAGATCACACAACTCACGAATGGCATACCATGATGAACTACCTCTCCTAGCGGCCTTTTCAGCGTTAAGCTTAACAGGGTCACCACGTAGTAACACGGTACGCACATTTGTGAGTTAGTGCAATTTTTGCTGCAGTCACCCTTGTTTTTGAATATCTCCCTCTATACAAATTTTTGAGCATAACAATCATATAGGAGCAACTTCTTATCTCTCATCAATAGCAAAAATATTGTCATGTGCCAATCAACCAAAGGATCAATGGCACTCATATTTAACATGGGATTGTGAGATATTTCAATTTCATCCAAAACTAACCAATCCCAACCAAGAGTGGGAGATTGTTCATCATTAAGGTTGGGTATTTTGCTTTCACTAGCCAAATCCAAGATTAAAGGTTTGGCAAACCTTCTTGGATCTTGAATTCAAGGTGGAATATTGTGGCGGATGACACTTGACTCTTCTTTCGGTATGGCTGCTTCTTTTTCCTCAAAATCTTCAATGTTAGCCAAATCCTTAGTTGAGCAAGAGTCATGCAAAAGGAAATATGCACTCGTCATAGGCTCGTCGCCTTCTTCTTTGGTGCTTTCTTCTACCTCAATCTCTTCTTTCCATTCCTCCTTTTCCTCATTCTTTTCATCATCTGTTGGAAGTGTGTTGGTATGAGTAAATAAACTAGTAGGGGTTTCTTTGTACCAATCCTCTGTTTCAAAATCCCACAAAAGAGCCTTATTCTCTAAACTAGATAAAGCTTCTAAGAATGGCATTGGATAGATGTATGATAATTGAGGAACATATGACCGTTCCTCAACTTCCAAGTCTATTTGCATATTTTCATCCTCAACTTGCACTTCATTGTCTTCCCAAAAATGATGGACTAGTTCAGATGGTTTAAATGAGATAGCATCTTTTGCATATGCATTGAAGCAAATTACATCTGAGTGAGCTTGCAATCTCTCAAAGGTTTGAGTTAATGCAGACAACTCCTCAAAATTTTTAAGCACTACTTCAACATTTTCCATCATCTTCTCCATCCTTGTTTCTAATGAGTCCACTCTATCATCAATGGGATCAGACCTAAAGGGTTGTACTTCTTCTTTGCAACTTGAGGAATAAGGATTTCCACTACATGTTGGATCACTAATGGTGTCATGTTGCCCCTCGCTGTTAAGCACAAAATTTTCATGATCTGAGGAGGCTCCATGGAGTGTGTCAAACCAATATTTTTCACATTGATTTTTGTTATGTCCTAACCACCTGCACCACTCGCAAGTCCAAACTTGAGTTTGGTTGAGATTGAGTTCTCTTTGTTTTGCTTCCACCCGTCTACGTGTATCCTCAACTTCATCTTTTAAAAATGAACTCCCTATTCCTTGGTACTAATGGTAACCAAAGGAATCCATCTCCACAACCACTACAAAAACTAAAACTAATAAAGACTAAAAATAAAAATGTCCTAATCCCAATTTGCTAACCTACTCAAATGTCCTTTGCCTAGTTCCCCGGCAACGGTGCCAATTGACGAGGGTAGTTTTTTGTGCCAACAAACAAACACCCGTTGCAATGATAGTGAAGTAGAGTGTCGAACCACGAGGAACTAGTTTAGACTATCTTTTTGGTTAGCTAGCTAGTTTAGGACACAATGAATGAGAAAGATCTACCTAAATCTAAACCTACGAATGATTGATCACTTTCAGATTTGTGTGATTTGTGGCATGTTGAGCTTGGCCTGGCATGCGCCAACTATGCTTGGCGTACGCCAAGTCTCTTGGATCGGCTTGATTAGTATGCGCCAATGGTATTGGCGTACACCAACTCTCTTGTTTTTGGACTGTTGGCATTCGCCAATGAGGGCTGGCGTGCGCCAATTATACAGCAGAAGCAAAATAGTTTACTAGTTTAACTAACTAAAATGAGATTTAGCAACTTAAATACAAAAGTGAGTAAGGTACACTTAAAACCAATGTAACCATTTGATTCAGGAGGTTTATTACATATGTGATATGGTCCGAGTGTTTCGAAGGCGACCAATCTACACTTTCGCGCTAGATTGGTCTAAATCGATACTTAACTAAGCTTAGAATGGCAAGATGTTCTTTCGACCCCAAAAGCCAACTAAACTCAGCCAAGCACCAACTATGCATATCAATCAGTGGACAATCAATTACCAAGGAAGATCTCTCTCTCACAAGGTAACTAATCATCTAGTTAATTCGTCTGTTAATCCTATCTCCTCTCAATCTCAAGAATTAACTAAGTTCATCATCTAGGTGGCCAATCCAGATTAAGCTTTAACCTAGGTGTATCACAAAGATTTTATCATAGCCAATTAATCATAAACCATTGTCAGAGGCTAGAACTAATAGTGATCATAATCTAAGTGATTCCATGATTAAGCATTAAGCTCATTAACTAGAACACAATTCTTAGCATGTTTAACCCTCTAAACCGTGGCTACATCTATGGTGTCAAGGCACCAAACTCACAAACACAATTACTCACACATATTTACAAAGAACAACATACATAAACAAGAACATACTTAAGCATAAACATGAACAAAAGGAAAGAGTTAAGGAGAAGAAAGCTTAATGATGTTCTTGAAGTTTTTCTTCCTCCTCCATCACGTTCCTCCCTCTTGGTAGAGAGTTTCTTACAATTTCGTGGCCCTCTCCTGCCTCTACTCTTTGCCTCCTAGTCTAATGTCATACACTTACACACAAATGCACACATTATTACATAAGTCCAAAGTCAAAAGTAAATAAAATGGTTTTTAATCTAAATATCCTAACAACTACCCTCAAATGTTCCACATATTTTCCACTTAAATGTGCAAGTGGCTGGCCTAATTCTGTCTCTGTCAGGGATTGGCGTACACCATGTACCATTGGCGTACGCCATGTTGAGGAAAATTCGTCGCCAGCTGCAAAGGTGTCCACCATTCTTGAGATTTGGACCTCTTAGACTCTGAATTTGAAGAAGCCTATTAGAGACAAAGTTGTAGCGCTGGATGTCTTCTTTTTAACGCCACTTCTTTCGTCTCATTTGGACATCGGATGAAAAAGTTATCATCATATTAGTCATAAGAGGTCTGGCCTGGCATACGCGAGCAACGACGTTGCTCATTTTTTAAGCTTACATGGCGTGCGCCATTTTTCATTGGCGTGCGCCAGGCTCCACAGAATTGTCATTCTTGCCTTTGTATGCTCCTTTTTGGCCATGCCTTCGTGCATTTGGTCGAACATCCTCTATTCTTCTCAAATATGCTCCTAAACACAAGAAAATACAATGAGTAACGATAAACTCAACCAAAACATACAATGAACGAGAATTAACACTTTGATAACTAATAAGCAACTAAATCAACTATAAACATTAGAAAACTAATACAAAATAAACACAAGTAATGAGTGTTTTTGACACTCATCATAGATCAAGTTCCATACTACGCCAAGTTTCTAAAGGAACTCATCACTAAGAAGAGGAAGTGGGAGGATGGAGAAACAGTTACCCTCACAGCTGACTGTAGCTCTCTAATCTCACAGAATCTTCCAATGAAGCTAAAAGATCCAGAGAGTTTTACAATTCCCTATTTCATTGGTAAAACCGAGTTTCCAAAATATTTGTGTGATTTAGGCGCATGTATCAACTTGATGCCTTTGTCTACTTTTCAGAAACTAGGTTTGTGTGAAGTTAAGCCAACTTCTATACTTCTCTAGTTGGCGGACCAAACTATTAAGAAACTATACAGTGTAGTTGAGGATGTTCCGGTGAAGATTGACAAGTTCATCTTTCGAGTTGACTTTGTGGTTCTGGATTTCTCTAAGGACAAGAATTGTCCACTAATTTATGGCAGACCATTTCTCAATACTGCACATGCATTGGTAGATATGCAAAATGGTAAATTGATGCTTAGAATTGGAGACGAGAAGGTTGAGTTTAACATGACAAATGTTATGTGCCATCCTCTTGATGAAGGAATGTGCATGAAAATTGATATTATAGATGAGTGTATCCTCGAGTTTTGTAAGGAGAACATCTCTAGAATTGAGGATAAAGAACTAGAGAAAGAAGAGGAGGATATTGTGGAAGAAGTGAAGGAGGAAATTGACAAGAAAGGTCTACTGGAGGAGCTGGAAATTCACTTGAAATATTGTACTCCACCCTCAATTGTAAAAGCTCCTTCCTTAGAACTAAAAGAGCTACCCTCACATCTGAGATATGCATTCTTAATAGATGGAGGGAGATTACCTATTATTATATCGAACAAGCTCACTAAGGAAGAAGAAGAGAAAGTGCTCACAGTTGTGAACAAACGGATTAAGACTATTGCTTGGCAAACATCACATATCAAGGGGATAAGCCCGAAAATTGTAATGCACCACATTCATGTGGAGGATGGAGCAAAGCTAAGAGTAGACTGACAAAGAAGACTTAATCCTAACATGAAGGAGGTTTAGAAGGAAGTGATAAAACTCCTTGAAGCCAGAATTATCTATCTGATCTCGGATAGTGAGTAGGTTAGCCCAATACATTGTGTTCCCAAGAAAGGGGGAATGATTGTTATGATCAACGAGGAAAGGGAGCTCATTCTGATAAGAACTATGATCGGATGGAGAGTGTGCATCGATTATCATAAATTGAATGATGCCACACAGAAAGATCATTTTCCATTTCTATTCATTGATCAAACGTTGGAGAGGATAGTGGGGTATTCTTATTATTATTTTTTAGACGGGTACTCTGGTTACAACCAAATTGCAATATACCCCAAAGATCAAGAGAAGACATCTTTCACCTGTCCCTTCAGTATTTTTGCATATCGCAGAATGCCTTTTGGATTAAGTTGTGCCCCAACAACATTCCAACATTGTATGGAGTCTATCTTCTGGGAGATGAACAAAAAGATCATGGAAATCTTCATGGATGACTTCTCTATTTTTGGAGACTCATTTGATCACTATCTTGACAACCTAGACAAAGTATTGGAGAGATATGAGGAAAAGAACCTTGTGGTCAATTAGGAAAAGTACCATTTTATGGTAGACGAAGGAATAGTCCTTGGGCATAAGATTTCTAGATCTGGAATAGAAGTAGATAGAGCTAAAATAGAGACAATAGAGAAAATAGATGCACCAACAATAGTTAAAGGAGTTAGAGCATTTTTGGGTCATGCCGGATTTTACAGAAGATTCATCAAGAACTTCTTTCTAATTGATAAGCCTCTAACTAATTTGCTAGTTAAGGATGTATCCTTCAACTTTGATGAGCACTGCCTTAAGGTATTTTATACTCTCAAGAAAGCTCTTATCATAGCTCCCATGATTTTATCACTGTACTAGAAGCTTCCATTCAAAATAATGTACGATGCAAGTGATATCGCTTTTAGTTATGTGCTCGGATAGAAGAAAGAGAGAAAACTCTATGTCGTCTACTATGCTAGTAGAGTACTGGCAGGAGCTCAACTCAATTATACAATTACAGAGAAGGAGATACTTGCAGTTGTTTATGCTTATGATAAATTTAGACTGTACTTGCTTGGTTCGAAAGTTATAATTTATATTGATCATGCAACTTTGAGATATCTTTTCTCAAAGAAAGATGCTAAACCTTGCTTGATGCGCTGGATTTTGTTACTCCAAGAATTTGACTTGTCCATTAAGGACAAGAAAGGAGCAGAAAATGTTGTCGTAGATCATCTTTATAGGCTAGAGAAAAGTGACGGTATGGAGATTGAAGGGAATATTCAAGAAGAGTTTCCGGATAAAATTCTAATAACAATGATTAGAGTAGAAGCTCCTTGGTATGTGGATTATGCTAACTTTTTAGTTGGAGGAATTATTCTGACAGATCTGAGTTATCCCCAAAGGAAGAAATTTCTATTGGATATTCAGATGTATGTGTGGGATGATTCATACCTTTTTAAGAGGTGCAGTGATGGCGTTCTTCGACGTTGTATTGTCAGTTGGGAAGTAGCAAACATTTTAAAGCAATGCCATAATACTCCCTACTCAGGTCATTATGGAGCTTCCGCATCTCGAGTCTTTGAATGCAGATTCTATTGACCTTTAATCTTCAAGGATGCACGTAGTTATGTTGAGTAGTGTGACCACTACCAAAGAATGGGAAATATCTTAAAGAAGAATGAGATGCCGTTATCTAGAATTTTAGAGATTGAGCTCTTTGACATTTGGGGATTGGACTTCATGGGTCCTTTCCCAATATCATATGGTAACAAGTATATCTTGGTAGGAGTAGACTATGTTTCAAAGTGGGTAGAAGCTTTGGCATCACCAACAAATGATGCTAGAGTAGTTATCCAATTTCTTAAGAAGTTCTTCTCAAGATTTGGAGTGCCACGAGCAATAATCAGTGATGGTGGGTCACATTTCTATAACAAACAATTTGAAGTCCTGCTAACGACATATAGGGTAACACATAAGATGGCATCCCCAAATTAGCGGACAAGTTGAGCTTTCAAACTAAAAGCTCAAGAAAATCTTGGAAAAGACGATCAGAACAGCAAGGAAAGATTGGTTAAATAAGCTCGATGATGCCTTATGGGCATATCGAATGGCATTCAAAACACCAATAGGAATGTCGCTTTATAGGCTTGTTTATGGCAAGGCATGTCATCTTCCAGTAGATCTTGAGCATCGTGTATTTTGGGTAATCAAGACCCTTAATTATGATTATAAAAAGGCTGGGGAGCGTAAAATTCTCCAACTTTAAAGAGTTGGAGGAAATGTGTGGCTTGGCATTCAAAAGCTCAAGGCTTTACAAGGAGAGAACCAAGAGAAGACATGATGCCCATATCATCAAGAAAGATTTTAAGGAGGGGTAGCATGTTCTTCTCTACAACTCACGATTAAGACTCTTCCCTGGGAAGCTCAAATCCAAGTGGAGCAGCCCATACCAGATTGTCAAAGTATTCCCTTTTGGGGCACTAGATTTGCAAGATAGCAAGGGGGTAGTCTTTAGAGTCAACGGCTAATGATGCAAAATTTACATTGGAGGGGGCGACATTAATCGAGATGCAGAGGTGCAATTGGTTTATGTGCCATCTAGTGCTTGAACATTTGGAACAAAGTAAGGCTCTTTTACCTGTAGAGAATAAAGAATAGGATGTTTTGCTCTAAGTATATTCATCTAGTGAGTGTCTTAGTTTCTAGGAAGATCTCGATTAACATATGTCTCATCATTCTCCGTCGAGCACAAGAGACCTTGAGAATTGAGAGATGAGAAGACAATTTCTTGAGACACTCTAGAGGAACATCAAAGAGTGCCTATAAGAGGAGGATGAAGAGATTTGAATTTTGTCAAAGGTGCAGAAAGTTAGAACATGTTAGAGACTATAGCAAAAATAGCACTAACTCGCAAAATGAGTGTACCGTGCTACTACGTCATGACCCTATTAGGCTTAAAGCCAAAAAGGTTGCATGTAGAGTTAGTTCATCATGGTATGCCATTCGTGAGTTGTGTGAATTGCAAAAGTCGAAGTTGCACATTTGACCCTTGCGGATGGGGCATCTAGTTTTCAAGCTTTCCAGGAATACAGCATACATAAAAGTCAAAAAAAGAGAATTATCATGTTTCATTTCTTGTGTTTGTTATATTACTTTTAATGTGTATATCTTAAGTGTAAAATTTTTATGGTGTGTACATAATTGGTGCATGCCAAAGGATATGGCGCATGCCATGTCTTATGAACACGGAGATTTTGGCGCACGCTAGAAAAGCTAGCACATGCCAGCCTTGCAAAAAAGGAGAAACTGGCACACGCCAGCAGACCTGGCTTACGCCAGTTTTGGGCAAAATAGTTTATAAAAGTTTCGGGCGTGTGCCATTTTTCATAAGTTTCCAAATTCCAAAAATTTTTGTCATCCTAAACTTGCAAATTTCACAAGCCCAACCCTTCCCAACCATTTCCATGGAAAACCCACCACCCGAAACACCTTTCCCAATGGCAGATTATGTAGGATCTAGTCGGAGTCAACATGGAGATCGGAGGAAGCGCGCAAGGAACCTTTCACATTCTCCCCTAGATTCTCCACTTCCTGACATCTGCATCTACTACAATGCTCTCTTCGTAATCTTCCAAGATTGGGAGGGAGAGAGGTATCAAAGATTCTTACAACTTACTACCCTTAGTCATTTTACAATTGATTGGGATGACATGAAGAGATTGGGGGTAGATAGACAGTTGAGGTCGCCTTTTAGGAGGTTAGGGTGGAGATACTTTGAGATGAGGAGTATTATGGCTAGGTAGAAACTTGTTCTAGAGTTCTATCACATGTTGTAGGTTGTAGCTAACAGACGATCATTTACTGCAAGTATATTTGACACTAACTTTAGCATGGATGAGAGTGAGTTTAATACACTATTTAGCCTTAAGGCTGGAGCAGGTGTATTAGACTTCACACCCACTAGTCAGGCCCATCGGGCATGGTACGAGATTACAGGTTTTGAGAGATACGATTTGGGGAGGGTGCCTGACGTGCTAATTAAAGAACCATATTTAGGCATCCTCTATTTCTTTATGACTCTGACCATTAGTGGTCAATGGGAAGAGTCTAAAGTCTTCCAATCTCAGCTTTATGCCATTGACTGCCTGCACCATAATATCTCTTTTAGCCCCTCTGCTATAATCATTGACTGCTTTGTTAGATCCATTAGCAATAGGGAGCCTAGGTATCTGTACTTAGGGCATATTATTTCCAGCATTGCACGTCACCATTTTTTTGAGCAGTTTGCAGACTTTGATGGATCAATTGTGGAACTAGTGTCACTGAACATCGAGAATCTTAGCTACAGCAAACTGATCAAGAAGATAATGATCGATGGAGTGAAAATTGTTGAATACAAGCCTTGGGAGGAGAGATAGGAAGTCTAGATACGCCTTGGGGCATCAGTGCAGATGCCAACACAGAGAGAGGACGAACAAGAACAACAGGCCTCGGCTTATCACGATGAAGCAGGCCCGAGTCATCGGGCGCCTGATTTGCAGGTAGAGATGCAGTTTTTATGTGACCAGTTTGCTACTTTGCAGGTACAGCTATATGGTCACAGAGAGCAGCTTCATGGTTACGACATGCAATTGCAAGACTATGCAGTTAGCAATGCAATTGGATGGGATCGCCAGTATGAGTATAATACTTGCATTGAGGCCAAGCTTAGAGCTTAGAGAGAGGAGCAGAGGGCATTTTACGCTGACCAGAGAGCTCACCTAGCGTACCAGCAGAAGCATTACGAGCAATAGCGAGCACACGCTAAGTGGATGTGCACCTAGGTAGAGAACTTTGGCAGTAGCTTCACATTCACACCACCTCCTCCAGCTTTAGATGATTAACATGGAGCTCTTATTTCCCTACTTTGTTATTTTTCTTTATTTGTCTTCTTGGTTTGTGTATTTTCATGTATTTTGACTCTATTTTTGAGTTTGTGTGTCTGTAACTCATTTAATGTCATTTTGTGTTTCTACAAGTTGATTCTATCAGGCTTAAAGCCGAAAATGATGCAAGCATGCCTATGTCCAAGCAATCCAAGCTACAAGACTCTCATCAAGTGCAAGAGCCAATTGGACCAATGACACGTGCAAGAGTGAGGAGGCTTCAATCTGAACTTAGTGGATTAATTCAAGAAGTCCAAGAACGTGCATTCAAGTCCAAGGACGTGCATGAGGCCCATGCAAAGCCCATGCATGTGGTAGAAGCTATTTTGGAAAGCTCGTCAACTTTGCCAATCTGAAGCATGCAAGTTCGTCCTATTTTGTCCATGCACAATCTGAATGGGACGTGATATTTTAGCAAGCTTCTAGTATCTTTATTTATATTATTTAGTTCCTATTTAGTTGAATAAAGAGGCTAGAATCTCCTTGTCTTGGAGTACTAGTTTCGGCCAGATTAGGAGAAAGCTTTAGGCAGATTGCTTTTAGCTTATTTAGGCCAGCCTATAAATAGAGGCTTGGACGAGTTTTTTAAGGCACCCTACATTCAAATTGAATAAAATTAAGTCTCTTGACTTTGTGAGTTTAACTCAGCTTGTTCTTACCTAAGCTAGTGCGATGTTTAGGTTGAGCGAATCTTTCACTTATCAAACGAGCTTGCCATCCTCATTTGTGGCGTGATGCAACATGACTTGGAGTTCTCAGATTGTTTGTGGCTTGGGTTGAGGCTCTTTGCCGAGGTTCTTGCTGGTCCAGTTTGTGAGTTCGAAGTCTCATCCATTCTAGACAACAATAGATCCGTGCAAATCGTGTTTCTCCTGCCGAGATCACATCAGAGCTACGGCTTGTTGTTTAGACCATTCTATCCTTGTTATTTCGTGTGTTTTGTACTCAGCTTGTTGCTTATCAATCGGCTGATTTAGTTGTTAGTTTGTGTGCGTTAGTTTTGTGTTTTGTTGCGTCTAGGTTTTGGTTTGCGTTGAGTGTTTTAGTGTGTGTTTAATTTCGTGTTTTGGTGTTTAGTCCGTGTTATTTCAGTCAAAAAAAGAAAAGGAAACAACAAAAAAGGGAACAGAAAGAGAGAATCAAAACAAGAAACAAAAGAGAAAGAAAGAAAGAAGAGAAAAGAGGAAGGCAAACCTATTTCGGAAGTACAAGGCCAAGTTAGTTCGCAAGACTAATTAGGTGATTGCAAGAAAACAAAAGAGGAACGTACGCATCACTAATCTGGGAGAAAAAAAAAACGCAGCCTAAAGGGTGCAATTAAACCGGAAGGAGTACTAAAGAGGAATGGCACACGCAAAACAAAGAAGAGACATCCGCGTGGAACCAAAGAGGAAGTTGCAAGAAAAAGGAAAAGCAGACCTAAAGAGGAAAAGGAGGAATGCAAGACTAAAGAAGAAGCAAGCAACCTGTTCTGTGTATAACTAAAGAAGAATTTCGTGCAACACAAATAACCAAGCGAAGAGTCACGAATTTGTTTAGTTTGTGAAAGGCATAGTTTGAACAAGACTCAACTAGCTTTCGTAAGAACTTGCAAGAGTTATCAAGAGAGGAAAAAGGCAAGAGTGTGTGAGCTCAACTAGAGAGAAAAGCCAAAATCTGAGTACAAACACGAGTGGACTTGCATAGAGAGCAAACACGTAAGGGAGTGCACTTGCGAGGCCGTTATTTTTTTAACAAGTTTTCTTTCTTACAGCAACATGTCTCAAGCAAACAAAGGTGATAAACAACAAATGATGACTGAAGTAGATTTGAAGGCGTATACGGAAGCCGTGTTAGGGAAATTCCACCGCTTAGTGCGAGAAGAATTTGAACAAAGACTCGAACCATTGCAAGCACACATGGAGGCAGTAGAGAGTTCTTGCACCAACTTACAACCAAGGAGAGGAGTTCCAATACCACGGAGGAATGTGCCTTTGAATGGTGCAATTGGAGAGCAAGTTCGTGCACCAAGGAGGTTGGCACCTATAGGTAGCACGAGTGAAGAAGATTCTGATTCTTTGTATGAGGAAGACGTAGGTTCTACAAGGAATCCTAGGAGAATGAGAAATGCACGAAGGAGAGGAGATGACAAGTTGGGAAACATTAAGCTTAAAATTCCTTTGTTTGCAGGACAATCTGATCCGGAGGCATACCTTGAATGGGAGAGGAAGATCGAGTTTGTTTTTGATTGTCATGAGTGTTCTGAAACCAAGAATGTAAAACTTGCTGTGACTGAATTCACGAATTATACTTTAACGTGGTGGGATCAACATTTGACAAGTAGGAGGTGTAATGGGGAGTACACCATTAGCACATGGTAGGAGATGAAGGTAGTCATAAGGAAGCGCTTTGTCCCTAGCCATTATTACCGCGAGCTATATAAGAAGCTACAAGGGTTAAGGCAAGGAAGCATGAGTGTGGAAGACTACTACAAGCAGATGGAGATGGCCATGATGAGAGCTGATGTTGAGGAAGATAGGGAAGCTACCATGTCACATTTTCTGAATGGACTCAATTCTGAGATCCAAGACAAAGTGGAGTTGCATCATTATGTGGAGTTGGAGGACATGGTGCACATGGCCACCAAGATTGAGAAGAACCTAAAAAAGGGGGCAGAATGCAACCTAAAGCAAGCTCAACTTGGAAGTCGAACTATCCAAAGAAGTTTGAACCAATGACATCCAAAGTGGAGCAAAAGGTCGAAGGTTCCAACACTAATCCGCAAAAGAAGGTGGAGACCCCTCAAGCAAGAAACTGTGACATTAAGTGTTTCAAGTGTGAAGGACGTGGGCACATCTCAAGCCAATGTCCTAACAAACAAGTCATGGTGGTTATGGAGAGTGGAGAGATCGTGACTGAAGGAGAAGATTCAGATCATGATAGCATGCTGTCATTAGAGGATGTATCCGAAGAAGAAGTCCAAGTCAATGAAGGCTTCGCTCTCGTGATAAGAAGATCCTTGAATGTGCAAGCTAAAGATGAAGATGATATGGCACAAAGAGAGAACATCTTTCATACAAGGTGTTACATCAAGGACAAAGTTTGTAGTGTGATCATTGATGGAGGTAGTTGCACCAATGTGGCAAGCACTACCATGGTTAAGAAGTTGGGATTGATCACAACCAAGTACCCTAAGCCTTACAAGTTGCAATGGCTGAATGATAGTGGAGAAGTTAGGGTAGAGAAGCAAGTGATAGTGTCATTCCATATTGGCAAGTATGAAGACGAGGTGTTGTATGATGTTGTGCCAATGCAAGCTAGCCACTTACTGTTAGCCACTTACTGTTGGGGAGGCCATGGCAATTTGATAAGAGGGCGATGCATAATGGCCACACCAACAAGTACTCTTTTACTCACAATAAACGTGTGTTTACTTTGGCACCTTTGTCACCATCACAAGTTTGTGAAGATCAGATGAAGTTGCAAAAAGAGAGTGATGAGAGAAAGAAAAGTGAACAAAAGAAACGAGTGGAGAGGAGAGAAGAAGCCAAAAAATAGAATGTAAAAATGGCCAAAAGAGAGGTTGCAATTGAGAGATCAAAAGAAGCCGCAAAAACAGAAATAGTTTTGGCCAAAGAGAGAAAAGATGAGTGGAAAAGAAACTATTATGTGAGAGCAAGTGAGATCAAGCAAGCTTGTTATGAGAGAAAGTCTATGATCTTACTTCGGTATAGGGAGATGCTTTTGATCACTAACAAACTTGCGCAAGATTTGCCAAGTATAGTTGTCTCTCTTTTGCAGGACTATGAAGATGTCTTCCCTAATGAGTTACCATTAGGTTTGCCACCAATAAGGGGGATTGAACATCAAATTGACTTCATCCCGGGGGCTACAATTCCAAACTATCCTACATATAGGAGCAACCTAGAGGAGATAAAGGAGCTTGAGAAGCAAATCAATGAGCTTTTAGAGAAGGGGTACGTGCGTGAGAGCATGAGTCCTTGCACTATTCTAGTCCTACTTGTGCCCAAGAAGGATGGATCATGGAGAATGTATGTTGATTGTCGCACAGTCAACAACATCTCAGTGAAGTATCGTCACCCTATCCCTCGTTTAGATGATATGTTAGACGAATTGCATGGTTCTTGCATGTTTTCTAAGATTGACTTGAAAAGTGGTTATCATCAAATTCGCATGAAAGAAGGAGATGAATGGAAAACAGCATTTAAAACTAAGTATGGGTTGTATGAGTGGATGGTCATGCCATTTGGTTTGTCTAATCCACCTAGCACATTTATGCGACTCATGAATCATGTTTTGAGACCATTCATTGGCAGATTTGTGGTTGTTTATTTTGATGATATACTCATTTATAGTAAAAGCTTGGAGGATCATGTGGATCATTTGAAATGTGTCTTAGATGCACTTAGGGAGGATCAGTTGTATGCTAACTTAAAGAAGTGCAACTTTTGTACGGATAAACTTGTGTTCTTGGGTTTTGTTGTTGGAGCTAATGGAATACAGGTTGATGAAGAGAAGATCCGAGCTATACAAGAATGGCCAAGTCCTATAAGTGTTGCAAATGTTAGAAGTTTTCATGGATTGGCAAGCTTCTATAGGAGATTTGTGAAGGACTTTAGTAGCATAGCCGCACCAATCACTGAGGTTATTAAGAAAAATGTGGGATTTACTTAGGGAGAAGCTCAAGAGAAGGCATTCCAACTACTGAAAGGGAAGTTGACTAATGCACCCTTGTTAGCTTTACCAAATTTCTCAAAGACTTTTGAAATTGAGTGTGATGCTTCTGGTATAGGTATTGGAGCTGTCCTCATGCAAAAAGGAAGACCTATTGCATACTTTAGTGAGAAGCTAAGTGGAGCAACCTTGAACTATCCAACTTATGACAAGGAGTTGTACGCGTTAGTTCGAGCTTTAGAGACATGGAAGCATTACTTGTGGCCTAAGGAGTTCGTGATTCATTTTGATCATGAGTCGTTGAAGCATTTGAAGGGGCAACACAAGTTGAATAGGAGGCATGCACGTTGGGTGGAGTTCATTGAGACATTTCCTTATGTCATTTGCTACAAACAAGGTAAAGAAAATGTATGGCTGATGCACTATCACGAAGGTACGCACTAATCTCTACCCTTGATGCACGGATGATTGGTTTTGAACACATCAAAACGTTTTATGCTACTGATTCTGATTTTGAAGAAATATTTCGCGAAATCGAAAAGAGTACACATGGAAAATTCTTTAGGAATGATGGATACTTGTTTAGTGAAAATAGACTTTATGTGCCTAATTGTTCTATGCGAGAATTGATAATTCAGGAGGCACATGGAGGAGGATTGATGGGGCACTTTGGAGTTACAAAGACTTTGGCAATGCTACAAGATCAATTTTATTGGCCACACATGAAGAGGGAAATTGAAAGAATCTGTGGTTGTTGCGTCACATGTAAGCAAGCCAAGTCAACGGTAAAACCCCACGATTTGTATACTCCACTACCCATACCTAGTGAGCCTTGGATTGATATCTCTGTGGATTTTGTGTTAGGCCTGCCTAGGACCAAACGTGGAAGAGATTCAATTTTTGTGGTAGTGGATAGGTTTTCTAAGATGGCGCATTTTATTCCATGTCACAAGACTGATGATGCCTCAAACATTGCTAATTTGTTCTTTAGAGAGGTTGTTAGGTTGCATGGCATGCCTAGAACAATTGTTTCTGATAGAGATGCTAAGTTCTTGAGTTAGTTTTGGAAGACCTTGTGGAGTAAGTTAGGCACCAAGTTATTATTCTCTACTACTTGTCATCCACAAACTGATGGTCAAACTGAAGTCATGAATAGAACATTGTCTACTTTGTTGAGAGCACTTATCCAGCATAATATTAAGACATGGGAAGATTGTTTGCCACACGTTGAGTTTGCTTATAATCACTCCGTACATTCTGCCACTCAATTTTCACCTTTTGAACTTGTTTATGGCTTTAATCCTTTGACTCAATTAGATTTATCACCTTTTCCTATGAGTGAACAAGTTAATTTAGATGGCAAGAAGAAGGCTGAAGTTGTCAAGCAATTACATTAAAGGGCAAGGGGCAAACATTGAGAAGAGAACGGAGTACTATGCTTGACAAAGTACTATGCTTGATAAGCGAACAAAGGAAGACACAAAGTTGTCTTTGAGCCGGGAGATTGGGTCTGGTTACATATGTGAAAGGAGCATTTTCCTGTCCAAAGGTGTTCCAAGTTGCTACCTCGCAGTAATGGACCGTTCCAAGTGGTTGAGCGCATCAATGATAATACTTACAAGCTAGACCTCCTAGGTGAGTATAATGTGAGTGCTACGTTTAATGTTACTGATTTGAGTCCTTTTGATGTAGGTGATGCGAATTTGAGGAAAATTCCTTTTCAAGAAGAGGGGAATGATGCAAGCGTGCCTACGTCTAAGCAATCCAAGCTACAAGACTCCCATCAAGTGCAAGTGCCAATTGGACCAATGATGCGTGCAAGAGCAAGGAGGCTTCAATCTGAACTTAGTGGAGTAATTCAAGAAATCCAAGAACGTGCATTCAAGTCCAAGGACGTGCATGAGGCCCATACAAAGCCCATGCACGTGGTAGAAGCTATTTTGGAAAGCTCGTCAACTTTGCCAATCTGAAACATGCAAGTTCGTCCTATTTTGTCCATGCACAATCTGAATGGGACATGATATTTTAGCAAGCTTCTAGTATCTTTATTTATATTATTTAGTTCCTATTTAGTTGAATAAATAGGCTAGAATCTCCTTGTCTTGGAGTACAAGTTTCGGCTAGATTAGGAAAAAGCTTTAGGCAGATTGCTTTTAGCTTATTTAGGCAGATTGTCTTAGCTTATTTAGGAGTTTATTATTTAGGACGTTTTTTAGAACATCCAGCCTATAAATAGAGGCTTGGATGAGTTTTTTAAGACACCCTACATTCGAATTGAATAAAATTAAGTCTCTTGACTTTATGAGTTTAACTCAGCTTGTTCTTACCTAAGCTAGTGCGACGTTTAGGTTGAGCAAATCTTTTACTTATCAAATGAGCTTGCCATCCTTGTTTGTGGCGTGATGCAACGTGACTTGGAGTTCTCAGATTGTTCGTGGCTTGGGTTGAGGCTCTTTGCCGAGGTTCTTGCTGTTCCAGTTCGTGGGTTCGAAGTCTCATCCATTCTAGACAACAATAGATCCGTATAAATCGTGTTTCTCCTGCCAAGATCACATCAGAAAAGGTCACAAGTAGGTAGATTACATGAAATGCCATTAGTGAGTTTGTTGTGTTGCATGTTTATTTGTATTTTATTTGTGTCTGCATGTTTTGCATTTAGGTATTTATTAGTATCTTAGACACCTTGAGGACAATATGTCATTCAAGTGTGGGGGAGGGTTCCTTCTAGGAATCTTCCTTTTAGGTATGTTAGCATGTTTGGTTGTTTTGTTTAGGTTTAGACTTGGCATGAATTTTTCAAAAATTTGATCCCCCTCAAAAAATTTCAACTTGTGTTAGAATTTTATCATTTTCTTAGTTAGGAATTTAATTTGAGCACAAAGCCTATGAATTGGTAGAAATCTCGCACTCTGTTGTTTAATTAGTGGTTTCACTATGTAGACTAGACTAGAGGGTTGATGAGTGAACCTTATGAGTATTTGAGCCGAAGAAAGAGACATCCATCTCTATATTTTTCATGAGGTGTATACTAAAGTCAGTTGATCGAGGTATCCTGTTAGTACTTATGGTCTAGGTTGTATGAAAGTTAGTGATAGGATGGGGGCATTCTTTGATATTGAGCTAGAGCCTTAGAGACAAAATCCCTTACATGTCCATTGTTTTAACCATTTGAGCCAAGTCTTTTTCTTGATCTTAGATTAGGAAGCTAACTACAAACCGTATTATCCATCTTCTCTACCTTTGATCATCCAATTTAAGAACTTATAGGTTTGCATGTGTATTGGGTTTAGTTGGTAGCTTTGACTTGGTTTGGTTTATGTTCTTTGAGATGTTGTAGTATGGCCATGTCAGAAGCCAAGTTTTTGCCTAGAACGTACTAAGTATGTATAGTTTGTTGAAGTTTATGAATGTGTGTTATATAATTTGAAAAAAAAGAATGTGAATTTGAATAAGGCATGATTTTTAGTAAAGACTCGTGCTTTTTGGTCTTAGGACATTGGGTTATTAGGGGAGTGTGTTTATGTTATCTTTTATGAGGATGTTTAGATTAGATGAGTTATTAGTTATATTTATGATATGTCCTCAGATTGAGTGGTTTAGCCACTATCCACATATCTTACCTCACCTGTACCCTCAGCCCTATTACAACCGAATAAAAAGACACCACGATCATTAGCAACCATTGCAACTTTTAGATAATGTTGAGTAGGATGTAGGATACTTTAAGTATATTGAACTGTATGCGAGTGATAGGAAGTTGACTACATTGATCATATGAGTGAGACACTTATCTATCCTCGTGAGGTCAACCTTCTAGTATCTTTTATGTAGAGTTAACACTTGTTTAAACAATTGAGTGCTGAGATACCTACTAGTTTGTTGTGCTTTGTGTTATGGATTGATGAACTAACTTAGATTATGATTTGATTTTGATACGAGCTGATATTTTTTAGGGAAGTTAAGTGTTGATCCATTCATGCCATGTCTTGACCTTATTATGTGTTTATTTGTTCTTCTTTGATTTTCTTTTTATGTTGTTTTCCGCATTTTGAGTTTTTGCTTGGGGACAAGCAAAGATTCAAGTGTGGGGGTGTGATGAGTATTAAATACACTCCTTATTTGTGTCATTTTATTAGGTTGTTCTTAGTGTTTTAGGTTGATTTAGTTGTGTTTTAGTTGTCATAGTATTAGTTTTCGTTCATTGTGTGTTTATGATGAGTTTATCATTTTTCATTGAGTTTTCTTGTTTTTAGGAGCTTATTCGAGGTGAAGTAAAGTACGATCGAGCGGACATGTGAAGGTATGGATGAGAAGGAAGTCGCAATGCCAAGGAGTGCTTAGCACAAGAAGCTGGCGCACGCCAACCCTTTATAGCGCACGCCAACCCTTTATGGCGCATGCCAAGTAGCCGTTACCCAAATGACTATTCACTCAAACGACTAGATGCACTCAAAGATGGAAATTGCGAAGACCTGGTGCACGCCACATGAAGCTGGTACACGCTAGACCAGTCTGACAGAAGTAAAATAATCTGAGTGTTGGACAAATAAAATACCAAGATTTGACAAGGGCGGCTTAGAGCATTTAGGAAGGAAGAGGACAAGTTGCTGACTCCTTTTTAGATATTTTAGGGTAGATATTTTAGTTAGATAAGTTAGATTAGATATTTAGTTTACTATTACATTAGTTAGTTAGTATATAGACTTGTTTTGCTTTATAAAAAAAGGGACAAGAATTGCAAGAGAGAGGCACGAAATAGATAAAACACCAAACTCTCTCTCTCTCTGTTCTTGGACATGGAAGTGAAGGCATGAAAGCTTGAAGATCTTGGTTAAGCTTTCTTTCCTTTGCTCTTCCTTATATAAATAAAGTAGTATGTCGTTTATTATCCAGTATGTTTGAGTATGTTCAAGTAGTTTGCGGTGAGTTTTGTGCCTTATTGCCATATTTGTAGCCACGGTTTAGAGGGTTAAAATGTGTAGGAACATGTTCTTATTAACGAGTTTTTTACCATGCTTCAACTTGCTTGATCACCATGTTGTTGTACTTAGTCAAATCTTGAGAGCGAAAAGAGATAGGTTTGATGGAGAGGTTAGTTTGATGATTAGTTGCTTTGAAAGAAGAGAAATCTTCCTTAGTTACTGATTATAATTTGAGTGATACGCATAGTTGATTTTTAACCTAGTTTAGTTGGTTGGTGGAGTCGAAAGAACATATCTAACCTTCTAAGCTTGGTTAAGGATCAATTTAGATCTTTCTAGCACAAAAGTGTAGATTGATTGCCTTTGAAATACTTGTACCATGTCACATGCTTTGTTTACTCTCTGAATCACTTGGTTACACTGGCTTAAGGTACTTAGCTCACTTTTAGCTTGTGTGTTGTTGATAATCTATTTTATAACCAAAACTATCTATATGTTAGTTCTTATGCTCTTTTTGTTTGATGTTTAAGACTTAAGTTCACTTGATTTTAACAACAAACTTCATAATCTGATTCTAGTTAAGTAAGTAAACCTTAGAGTAGACCTAACAACTCAAACTATGTGGATCAACAAACCCGTACTTACTCATTATTGCAATCTGCTATAATTTTGCTGCTGAATTGGTGCACGCCATACCTTGTTGGCGCATGCTAGGTTATTCATCCGAGAGCTTTTTGCTTGCGCTAAGAAAAGTTGGCGCACATCTGAGCTTCGGGTTGGTTTGGTTGAATATTGGCGCACGCCATACATAGTTGGCGTACACCAGACTAACCCCTCACATGAACGACTGATCATTTTGTTAAGTAGATTTGAAGTAGAACTTATAACCGAGGCATTAGCAAAATAAGCTTGTGCCAGACCAGAATCGTTAGAAAAAGGACGAAATCAGTACCATTGTTCTTTAATATTGGTACTTTTGTTCTTTAATGTGTTAAGCTTGCTACTAGCGTTCATCGTGAGCCAGGATCGAACTCTCCGTGAGATTCTTAGTTGCATTACTTAAGCTTCCTTGTTCGTAGACAAAGCAGATTCAAAATTGTCTTTCATTTTAAGCATTCATTTTAATCATTTTAAGGCATAACTTGTATCTATGTGCATTCTATTAGTATTAGTATTCACTTAGACTCTTAGTATTCGCTTTGAGTTCGCTCCTTCGGAATTGTCTTTCCTTTTAAGCACATTCATTTTAATCATTTTAAGGGATAACTTGTATCTATGCGCTTTCTATTAGTATTAGTATTCGCTTAGACTCTTAGTATTCGGTTAGAGTTCGCTCTTTCGGAATTGTCTTTTTAAGCATTCATTTTAATCATTTTAAGGGATAACTTGTATTTATGCACTTTCTATTAGTATTAGTATTCGCTTAGACTCTTAGTATTCGCTTAGAGTTCGCTCTTTTGCGCTTAATATTGGTACTATTGTTCTTTAATATTGGTACTTTTGTTCTTTAATATTGATACATTTTTTCGGATAATATTGGTAACTTGTTTTGCAATATTGGTACGTGATTTACCAATATTGTAATTAACTAAGAGGCATAAAAATATAATTAAATAAGAAACATAAAGGATGATTTACTATGATCAGGATTTAAATTTTGATTGTTTTAATAGTTATTAATTTTTAGCATAATTTTAAGAATTACTTAATATTTTAAATGATTTTTGCTCAGTTATTATTTTTTTGACATGATTTAAGGGATTAGGAGATTCTCTCTTTAATACTTTCCTATTTTTTAGTAACTAACTAATCTTAACTAGTAGATATTCTTTTATTTAGTAATAAAATTGCGACTTAGTCAAAAAGTGACCAAAAACTATACTAGTAACAATCATACTTATTATTCCGCAGACAATTCTAATATTTTTTTCTTTCTAAATTAACTTTTGAACAACTATTTATGATAAAATTTTAGGTCAAAGTACCTATAAATTAGACTAGCGTAATAAAATTTCGAATTAGTCAAAAAATAACCAAAAATATACTATTAACAATCATACTTATTATTCCATAGATAATTCTAATATTTTTTTTCCTTTCTAAATTAAATGAACAACTATTTATGATAAAAATTTCAGCCGAAATACCTATAAATTAGATTAGCAAACTTTTGTAAAGTAGTAAAAATATGTGCATTTATTCAAAATATCATTTTATGCTAAAACTTGACCAGTACTAAGCATTGAAAATGTTTCAGCTATTATACTAAGAGATTATTACATTTTAACACTGTTTTCGCTTCATGACCCTGATTTTTTTTTATCAGTTTAAAGATATTATGACCCTATAGAGAATTTAATGTAATTTGGTGTCTTATTTCAATTATTTATTATGATATGTTATAATTCCCATTTTAAAGATAAATTATGAAGAAAATAAATGATCAGGGTTATTTAGCTAAGTATGGATATCTTAAAGCCCATTTTTAATATTCAATTAAGAATCGATAACTATATACTTCTACTAATTAGGCCAAGGACATTTAGCAAACAGCTGTTTTGGTGTCTGTCATCATTTATCAATCTAAAGGTAAACAAAGTATATTATTAAACTGGCCCCCAACTTAATTGGCAAACAGAGTTGTTAAACTAGGGCCCAACGGTCATTAATGAATGTATAGATTAATTTATTATTATAATGCTACAGAATGATCATACAAATACGAAAGCCGTAATGCATATTCTGTGCTCGCCAATTCCATTTTTAGCCAACAGTCAATAGTAACCATACTTGAAACAAAGTCGCCCAGAAAATTTTCCAATGAGAAGGCCTTAGCAAAATCGGTGCCAGGCTGAATGTGATATGAACACCACATATCTAATTCTGATGGGGCATTTTCATTTCGGTTAAATGAGTGCGTTTTTCTTTCCCTGAAATCAAGTTTTAGTCGGATTGGATACGAAAAATTTTCAAACCACATTTTTGTATGGATACGTTCTCTGAAATTAACTCAAGCGTTTTGTCAAATTAGAAGATGTTGTCCATCTTCTGCTCGTGATATTGTCCTTATCCCACGCAACTATGAGACTCTCTCGGGCGACTATATTTCTTACTCCAAAAAGCACTTGATAATTTTTTGGGGTAAATTATATTTGACCATCTCTAGTTTGGTATATTTAACGCTCATTTCTCAATATTCCAAAAATAGATTAAAATATCTATTTAGTTTGGAAAAATTATACGATTTCTCTGGCGAGGATCTATGGAAAATGTCAAAAATACCCTTACAGTAAAAAACTAAAAAAAACTAAAAAAATCTCTCTCTCCTCCTTCCTCCTTCCTCCTTCCTCTTCCTCCTCCTCCTCCTCTTCCAATCAACGAAACCATAAAGCTTAAAAGTAACATGAACAATTAACATTTTCAAATCTTCTTCCTCCTCCTCCAATCAACGGAAACAAAAAAGTTTAAAAGTAACATGAACAATTAACATTTTCAATACCAGATTAACAAAACCACAAACCCATAACAACCCATTTTCAATACCTACAATCGTGGCCACAGCAAACATCTCCCCTTAAGAGGTAACTTCTCAATCCGAGCACCAGATGATATAGTATCCCTAACATGACAATCTGTCATCACAAAACACACATATAACCATAACCTCGAGAAAGTTACAACCTCTTCAAATTGGAACAAAACTCGTCATCCAAAAGATTTCCTTTATTTACAACCTGATATCAAATCCCTAAACCGACTCTTTGGGATCGATTATCTTACAAAGGTAGAAGAAAATGGAAAAAAAGGGAAAGGGAAGGGAGAGGCAGACCTTGGACGATAGTGTCCTGGGCCTCACAGACGATGCGGTTGCTACGGCAACAGAGCTACGAAGCAGGAAAGCGAAAGCGGGGAGGCGAGGCAGAGGGGGTTGGGACGGTGGAGAGAGGCGGATACGTTGAAGAGAGAAGCTCGGGGTTGAGAGAGGAGAGATGATGGTGATAAAGGAGGAGTGAGACGATGGGGGATGGGGAGGGATTTTTGGGGGAGGGGGAGTTTCTTCTTCTTCTTCCTCTTCGGATTAGGATTTTTGCAGCGAGCATGATCTGGCGGTTATGGTTAGCAATTTCCTGGAGAACAGCAGTGACTGCGTGGGGAGCTACAGTGCCAACACGTGGTGCAGCAGCGACAACAACCCAACCTTCCTCTCATCGTCGACAAGATTTTTGCAAACTTCTTTTTTTATTACTAGAAATAATATTCCTTTTTATGATTATTTCCGAAATATAAATGAGTTAGTTGATCATCGTTTTGGTGGTAAGGATTTATGTTACCTGTTTGTTGCGGTTTTTGCCCTGTAGCGCTATAAGCACTCTTTTGCTGCGTACGAGAACGAGCTGTTGGCGGTTACACAATCGACGATGGAGGAGGAGGATGAGGAAGGAGGAAAGACGAAGGAGGACAGAGATGTTTTTTAGGTTTTTTTTGTGTAAGGGTATTTTTGACATTTCCCATAGCTCCTCGTCGGAGAAATGATCTAGTTTCGGTATGAGGGGAAAATCTTATAAGTTCTCCAAACTAAGGAGAGTTTTTAATCTATTTTCTGAATACTGGGAGACGAGCATCAAATACACCAAACTAGAGGGGGCCAGATGTTATTTACCCTAATTTTTTTCTATAATTTTAAAAAAGGAAAGTTCACATAAGTCTCTTTGATTTTGCGATTCTCAAAAAGAGATTGAGTGATTTTTTCGTCCAAATTTAATCTTTGTAATTTGTTGTCTCGGATATTTTTCAGGGTTTTAAAAAATATGGTCCGACTTACGATCTGACCAGTCAGACCATGAATCGAGGTTTAGGGCTGGTCATTTTTATGTTAAAATAGAGTCTAGTCAGACCACACAATTTTCGACCCAATTAGATGGTTTGCTGCGGAAAATCTGGTCGGACCGAATGGTTTGCTCAGAAATTTGATATTTTTATATATATTTTTATAAAATTTATAGATTACTTAAAAATCAGAAGAAAAAAAATCTGGTCCGACGTCCTAAACTGCCGGAGGTCGGACCCAATTCTGGGTTGACCTCTGGGTCGTTTTAGAAAGGGAAAAGAATCTTTAAGTACCCTGTGGTTTGCCAAAAAATCACTTTAGTGCCCTATGGTAAAGAACCCTTAATTCGAGTCATACCTCACCAATTTTCCATCACTTTGGTCCCAAATTACGGTACTGCCCCTCCATGAATCAGAACCTAACCAAATTCAATTCAACTGGACCGAACCTATATTCAATTTAATCCAATGGGGTGTAGAAAATAAGATATGACTTGGATTGAGCTGAAATTTTACAAGAAGCATCCTAACAATACACACGACTTACAAAACAAATTTCATGAATTTTAGAGGCCTCGAAGTATTTTTTTTATTTTTCAAAACACTGAAATTTTGTAAAATCACATAAAATAGAAAATACATCGAATTAAGTTGAAACTGGTCCCATGGATGAATTTTGGTTCCGAAATTGATTGGAAGTTCTTAAGATTTTCTGGGCCAAGTTTCAACTCAATTGAATATATTTTCTATTTTATACGATTTTACGAAGTTTTAGCACTTCAAAAAATAAAAGAAATACTTTTGTGCCTCTAAAATTCCTAAAATTTATTTCATAAATCATGTGTATTTTTAGGATTCTTCCCAATGGAACAAGTTTCAACTTAATTGGATGTATTTTCTATTTTATATGATTTTACGAAGTTTCAACACTTTGAAAAAAAAATTACTTCCAAGCCTCTAAACTTTTTGAAATTTTTTCCGTATGTCCTGAATATTTTTAGGATGCTTCTTGTAAAATTTTAGCTCAATCCGAGTCGTATCTTATTTTCTATGCTCCATTGGGTTAAATTAAATATGAGTTTGGTTCGGTTGAATTGAGTTCTGTTAGGTTCTGATTCAGGGAGGGGCAGTATCGTAATTTTGGGACCAAAGTGACGGAAAATTTGTGAAGTATGACTCAAATTAAGGGTTCTTTACCACAGGGTACTAAAGTGATTTTTTTGCAAACCATAGGGTACTTAAAGATTCTTTTCCCTTTTAGAAAACCCTAATATATTTAAGTTTCTCACAACATAGGTAGATACCCGGCCACACGATTTTCCACATGACTGTCACGTTCGCCAAAACCACGATGTTTATTGTCCGACATGGAATTCTAAAGGGTTAATTACCCTCAGGTCCCTGTACTATTGACGATTTTGTAATAGGGTCCCTGTATAATTTGAATAAGATATAAGACCCATGTGTTATAACAAAATATTGGCATAAGGTTTCTGACTTAACGTTCACTGACATCATCAATTTTTTTTGTTTTTTTAACATTGAATTGACCAAAATACCCTTAAGCCGAAAATTAAAAAAAATCTTCTTCAACCTCAAGCCAAACAACCACCGTGCAACCCCAGCTACTTCGAATGCCTCATCGGGCTCACGAATACGATGAGTCATCCTCCTCGACCACGACCACCCTCGTCAACAGAACCCCAACCACAACCACCTCCCAATCTCCACCGTCCCTACCATGCCCAAACCCAATCCTTCCAGTAAGATGGTCGAATTCGTAATTAGTCAGAAAATCCCCAATTCGGGAATGGACCCTAATTCCAAAAATTGGGAAGTTCAAGCCCTAATTTTTTTATTCCCAATCTGTGCCAGTGAATCACTTTTGTCTGTCGATGATGGTGATACTCTTAGGCATCGACGTCCTCTCCTCTTCATCGGTGTTGTCCTTGAAGTTTTTGGCGGTGACTTTCAATGGAGCGAGGAGACCGAATGGCGAGGATCGGGAGGGAGGTGGCGAGGGCAGCATGAGGAGGTGGACGAGCTCCGCATTCGCTAGCTTGAGCTTGGCGTTCTTAGAGCACAGGAAGATGAGCTCGTCGGTGAGGGCGTGGAGCCGCGAGAGGGAGCTCTCATAGCGGTCGGCTAGCTCCTGGTACTCGAGGATCAGCCGCGCTTGGAGGAGCCGCGACTCCACGTCGAAGCTAGAGGAGAATTGCTCCGGCGATGCGGCAGTTGGAGAAATCTGACACGTCAGCTCCTGGTTTTCATCGGACAGCACAGATTCGCCTTTCGTCATCTCTCCTCAAGTCAAAAAGGTCTCTCTTTCTCTCTCTCGGCTCTCGGAAGAAAGCTCGAGGTTGAAGAAAGCTTGGTATTTTGGGTTGAGATTTATCATGTTTAATCGGGTGGGATGCGATTTATCATGTTGAATGTTCTCGTCGGAAAGATTGGTATTTTGGGTTGAATGTTTTTTTTGGATATTAATTTGGTGGTGTTCTTGATTATTGGGTTGTTAATTGTTAATTAGAGTAGACAATTTGGGAGAGGGTGCTTTGGTTGATTTCTCGATTTTTGGTTGATTTTTCTTGTATGTTCATCGTGTACTAAGGTTGAAGAAGATGTTTTTTTTAATTTTTGGCTTAAGGGTATTTTGGTCAATTCAATGTTAAAAAAACAAAAAAAAATTGATGATGTCAGCGAAGGTTAAGTTAGGGACCTTATGCCAATATTTTGTTATAACACAGGGGTCTTATATCTTATTCAAATTACACAGGGACCCTATTACAAAATCGTCAATAGTATCTGAGGGTAATTAACCCAATTCTAAATATTTAAAATTATATATTTTTTACATTCTTATATTCTGAATTTAGAGAAATCATAAATCAAAAAGTTGTAGATATATATAAATCTCACTCTCACCAAGTAATTTAAAATCAGAATCTAGAATATAAAAAATTTGGCTCCCTAATCGAAACTCATGTTTGCTATTCAAATGATTATTGACTTTAAACGTATTTTTGAATTTATTACACTTGGATTTGAAGAAAATTCAAATTAAGAAGTTGTAGATTATTCTCTCACATTTTCAAAACAACTTAGATCAACTCAATGAGACTATCGAATAAAAATTTCTGGTTCCCAACCAAAACTCGTGCTCGTAACTAATTCGAGTAATCACATGTCCCACTGTGATGATTTAAACAAATGGAGTAATTAAGTAAGACTTTGAACGACATTTTGACGGACATCTATTCCGGCTATTAGAAAACTAACCACATGGACTAAATTTTGACTAAAAATTTACACTTTTTAAAACCACGAAATCACAAGAAGCTTATGTATATTTTTTTCCTTTTAAAAAATTTGCTAATCAAATAAAATAACTAAAACATTAAGCCAATTAAAAAAATACATACTCAATTGTAACCAGATTAATTTCTTTATCCCCCCGAATTGAGAGGGTTTCTGTTTCTGTTAAGTAAAAAAATTAGTGGATATATATAAATCTTGATCATGCTAGTCATACTAGTCATGAGGAGGGAAGAAGGTTGAAGGGCCTAGGGTACTAGTCCTGAAGGGGTGATCCCGAGCTCCTTAAGGACTTCAACACACTCAGGGAGAGATTCCTTCTTCATGAAGCCAAGAGGGTTGGCTGACCGGCTACCAGTTGCCATGCCATTGTTGGTTGTGAGGGCAACTGCGGATGCTTTCCTCAGGAAGTTGTCCTTGTTGATCTCGCTGCACTCGGGGTCCGGTGAGCTGACCGGCGCCACCTCGCAGAGGTCCTCCTCGTGGTCGCCGTCCACCTCGATGATGTAGGTTCCGTCCGCCAAAGTCACGCCTTCCGCGCTGTAGGACAAGGTTCCGTTGTCGCGGGATCTGCACTCTAGGCGCACGGTGGCACCTGCAACATCAGTCCAGCAACTGTCAAGAAACATTTTTCATGTTACTAGTTGCTGTGTTCCCTTGTTGGATAGATACCCTTAAAATATATGGTACATGATAATCTATTTTGCCACGGACAGGGAAACTTCAGTTTTTCCACCTTTGCTCGGACATGACATTAGGTAGTTTTGACAGGAAAAAATATAAACCAAGAGGATGAAAGCATTATTATAATCAGATTCAATATGCTTGTTAGAATCTCTAATGCAATTGGTTTTATAAACAAATCCACCGATATTGCGAAATAGCGATGTCATGATTTAAATAGGTTCCTTCAAACAAAGAACCGAAATTTGCTAAGGGTTATTAACTTCGCCTATCTTCGATGAAACAATAGTCGTATGTATGAGGACAACAATTGCCGTGGGATCCACAGGTTCTAAATAGCATTTTTGTTGAGATTAGCGTGGAGATTGAAACGGATTGTAGACTATAAATTTTGTTCCTTACTATTTCTGATCCGATTGTGGATTGGAATCTGGAATTCCTAGTGAACAAGACTAGGTGAGAACTGGACGAGATGCCTAATTGTATTTTGATCCATACCTCTCGCACAAACAACGGAGTTGCCGATTGTTTGAGCAAGAGGTGTAGAATCTCGATACTTCCGGACGATTGGGTCGTTAATCCCCCTTCGGAAGTGGCTAACTTGATCCTTTCAGATTCTTTTGACTAATGTTAAGTGGTTCTTTGTTTAAAAAAAAAAACTCATATTCAACCTAAATATGTTTAACTGATATATTTTTTGTACTTAAACAAACTCATTACTCTTACAACATTTACCTTCAAGGTATGTGCTGACCCGGGTAATGAACTGGGTACGGCAAGTATCGCAGTAGACTTTGCCTTCGACGGTGAAGTGAGAGGCTTGGGACAAGCCGATGAGGGACAAAAAGCACAGACCAGAGGCTACGAGGGAAACATAGTTTTGGAATTTGGTCATTTCTTCCAGCTCCTTTTCTTGTACGATCTGTTTCAGTTTTGTAAATCCGTAAGAGGACCACGCATTGATCCGTAACAACCCGATTTATAATGGGCTGTAGTGTTATTTTCTATCGTTTCTATCTTTAGGCTTTGAAAAGACATTTTCCTTGCCAATATGTGGTTCGAAGTACTTGTTGACCGAGCCTCTCGCCTTTGGGGAATACCAAGTGCTTGTTCATCCTTCATTAGGGTGCAACAAGCTATTAATAGGAACTAGTTTTCCAGAACAGCAGTGATATTTCAGAACCGTTCTCAGAGCTCGAACTCGGAAAATTCTTAGAGAAGATGAAAATCGCAAAGCAAGCTCAGTTACATCCTTAAGAGATCGGTGTCATACGCCAAATAACGATGAACCTGGAAATTAAGGTAATCTATACAACAGCCATCAGAAATTGTCTCTTAGCTTTTCCATAATATTATAATCAAACACCATGTACCAAGACCAATTACATGGAACAGCTATAGTTCAATGCCAAGTTACTATCACACGAGTAAATAAGAACAGATCTCTTGCCCACAAGAACAAGCAGTACAACAGTCCCTAGAAGCCTTATAATGAGCAACGTTACATGGTCAGCTTCACTGCGGAGACATGCAAGAAAGTCAAAATTATATTTGAAGGGGATAGCAGAAGCACAAGTAATTTTGGAAAAACCTACCTCAGCGTCCTCGGTTCCCCCAGCTTTAGTAATGCTATCAACCTTTGCGTCATCTGCTGTAGTCAGGGGGCAAAAATAAGATAATAAATGACAACATAGGTAGATCTTAACACACAAGAGGCTCGCTCAGATCGTTACAACTTGAAGTTATCAAACTTATTTTAAAAAAAAGGTCAATAAGCATGTTTGGGAAGGAAGGCAAAGAAAAATAAAAGGCACAAGAAAGTCATTTAAACATGTCATGCCCACTACTCCTCCACGCTAACAACAAACACAAAAAAAAAAAGTTTAATCTGTTGCATCAAAAATAAATTCACAAAACAAATTGCAGGTTTTTGCTCTGATCAAACCAACCCAAGCTTACCAACACATGTTGACCACAAATTCCTTGCTTTGAACAATTAGAAAAAAAAAACAGCTTTTTATGATTTTGACATGTTGATCACGATAACAATCATCTTTTTCAATGTGAAACAAGGTTAGCAAAAAATATGCGTGCTCGTCATTCCCTGATCCTCTGAAGCTAGCTGTTTATCTAGCTGTTTATCGTGGACTCCCACTTCAATTCAACAGAAGGATATTACATGCTAAAATTCAGCCATGTGAGAATACAATGGCTTTAGAAAGTATAAAAGTAACAAGGATGCAATGCAAAAGACAATTCATTGGCAGAAAACTAGCAATCTTATCACAAGTTACAGTTTTAACAGACATAAAAGAAGCTTTCTAAGAAAGATGGTACCTAATAATCATTTTAAAGTCAGCAAGATGCTTGTTCTATTGTACTCTCTATAAGGAGATTATAAGTTACCTCCATCATCGGGAATGTCGGAAGTCCAAAGAGTGAGGTTGTCCCTCAAGAGTTGCATAATCAATGTGCTATCCTTGTAAGATTCCTCACTTAAAGTGTCCAACTCAGAGATAGCTTCATCAAAGGCTTGCCTTGCCAGGTGACAAGCCCTGAAAAACAAAATATCATAGGGTGAAAAAGTCCCACAGATTAACGATGGAAATCATGCAGCTCCATAAATCCAGGTATAGACGAAAGTACAAAAACCTTTCAGGAGAGTTCAATATCTCATAGTAGAACACGGAGTAATTGAGGGCCAAACCCAGCCTGATGGGATGTGTAGGAGCCAATTCAGCCTCCGCAGTGGTAGAAGCTGCCTGAAAAGGCAGTAATCAAATTATAGATAGAGATGATTAACTTAACTATGAGGGATACCAAGTTCCCAACATTACAAGACAAAACAACCACAGAAAGTACAAATAGGTGCCAATGCAATAATCAAAAGATATGAGGGGATTAGCACATACGGAGCACGACTTATGTAGCACAAATCTCACCGTACAGAGCATCCCATTAAAGCGTAAAGCAAACCACAGTAACAATCTCATGATATAGAGCACCATTTGTAAAGTATAAGTACAACTGAAATCCAGAGGAATGAGTTCCAGTGGGTGGGAAAAACATACAGAGAAATCAAAATAACGAGAAACAAATGCACTTCCTTCTCCAATCACCTTCATAACCCAGACAAAATCAGAGTTGCTAGTCATCACATTATAAGCATCAAGTCTCTCAAATAATAATTAAAAAAAAACCGCAAAGTTGGTCTCGCCTTCTCAGATATTCTCCTTGGGAGAGAAAAACCAAAAAAGTGAACGGAAAGAAACCTGATAAGCCTTCATTGACTGGTCAGCAACCTCCTTCCTGTCGTCCCCAGACTTGAACTCTGCCAAGTAGCGATAGTAATCCCCTTTCCTGAAACCATCGACAAGAACATCAACACCCATGCACAATTCCCCTGCAAAACCCCGCAAACCAGCAACTGCGCCAAACCAAATGCCCTCTGATCCCCAAATCAAGCAATCAAGTCAACATAGTAGGAACTCAGTTCGATCAAAAACAGTTTCATTAAAAAACATTTCCTCAAGTTAATGAAAGAGGAAACGGTTTGACCATAAACGGCTTTAAATATAAGACATTTCCGGATCAACAAAATCCGTATGATCCCCAAATCAAGCGATCTCTTAAGTCAACGCAACAGGACATCTGTTTGACCAAAAACGGTTATCGTATAACCAGATCAAAAAAGATGAGATCGAGGATTACATTTTGTAGTAGAAGACGGTGGACTCGGCGGAACCTTGGGAGGAAGGGATGAGAAACTCGTCGATGACTTTCATGACATCGAGACAAATTTCGAAGAGCTCGGACTCGACCTTGGCGCGGTAGGAGCGGATGCGGCTGGCGTTGGGGCTGTCGTTTCCTCCCCTGGACTCCTCCTTGTGCTCTATCGACGAGAGTATCCTCCACGAAGCCCGACGCGCGCCTATCACGTTCTTGTACCCGACGGAGAGCAGGTTCCGCTCCTCCACCGTCAGCTCCTCCTTCAGCTCCGCCACCTTCTTCATCGCGTCCACCATCTCTGCAAGACGCAACCCAGTCAGAACCCTAACGGCGTCGTTGAGAGGGAGACAGAGAGAGAGAGAGGGGACCATCGTAGCGCTCGGCTTGTTCCGCCAGCTTCGCGAGGTAGACGTAGGTGGCGCGTTCGGTGGTGGCGGTGGTGGAAGCCATCTCGTTCTCTCTCTAGGATTTGTTGCTTTCTCTCTCTAGTTAAGAAGATGATTAGCTTAGCTTAGCTTAGCTTACCGTGGGGGAAATGCTGGAGACACAAGAGTAACCCAAGCTTTTTGGTGTTTATTACTATAACAATATTTATAGTTATTATTTGAGAAAATTTCACTTTAGTACTTTGTGATATCAAGGATTTTCACTTAACTACATTTGACGGTTACATGAAGTGTCCAATTGGTAGTGATTGAGATTACTAAATGCTCACATAGCGAGTGGATAAATTAAAAAAAATATTACATATTTTATATTTGGTCAAATTATCTCATAGTTCTTAGTCTTAATTACAATCTCTTGTGGAGTTCTTATTTTTTGAAAAATTATTTAGCCATCCCTGTAATTTAAAAAAATATTAGTCCCGGTTCTTTGGTTAACTTCACCACTCGTTGTAAATGACAAATTTTATATTATTTTTGTCTTTTTGTAAAGGTTAAAATAGTCATTTCACATGACAAAAAAATACAAAAAGGTGCTGAAGTCAACCAAGGACCTGAGGCCAATATTTTTTCAAAATATAAGAACGCATAAATCATTTATGAGAAAAGAGAGACCAAATAGAAAATTTTGATTAAAATCAGGGACTAGGTGATAATTTGCTCTTTATATTTTCTAAAAAAACTTTAATAATACTAAAAAGTCCAATGGCCCCGTCTTCTTACTATTAGATTCGTTAGGTAGATATTTTAGTGTTATTATGATTTTATTCCCCTTTGTACGGTTATTTACTCATTATCGTCTCTGCACAAACAATTTTTATTGTAAACGAGCGAGTGATCATCGTCGAAGGTCGTCATTGTAAGAAGTCGAGCATGTCTTTATTTCTAATCTCTGCTTGCTCTCGGAATTTTCAAGCAAAATTGAAGTGATGATTTGTTCTCTCTTTAGCGTGGAAAAGAAGAGAAAAAATGAATCAGGGTCCATTTTCATCTTTTGGTTTCAACTAGAAGAATGACGAGCTTAGAATCCCAGGTACTCTGCCTTTTGTGGACCAAAGGTGAGAGGTGTCGTCGCTTGGTAAACTTCTATGATGGCGGTGTCATTTGTGATGCGATTTGGATGGAGATTGGGGAAGAACCTTACTAATTTTAGCGAATTCCGGATTTGTTTTGGACAAGTTATAATTTAGTCCAATATTTTTACTCCCGTTGAGTGTTGTTGCGACATTTTTTTTCTAATTATCTCGAGACTCATTTTGAATTCATAATTTGACCTAAATAGGTTTATTTGGATCACAAGTATTGTCTATTATATAAAGACATGTTACCTAGGGTTGTGTATGATTTTGTAACTTGTATCAATCAATAAAAAATATTATTTCTCACCATGGATGTAGACTTTAGGATGAACTATATTATATCTTATGTTTGTGTTTTTTGTGCGATTTTGTTCCCATATTGATGAATTTTCTAATAGCTATTATTAGAGCTTAAAGGTTAGTAAAGGATGTCAGACAGTGCAAAGTTTGCTTTTGTAAAATTTAATGGTTCATCGAATTTTGGGTTATAGCAAAAACGTGTCAACGATCTCCTAATGCAATAAGTGATGGTCATCACTCTCTCAGAGAAGAAATCCAAGAAGATGGAGAACCACGAGTGGAAGTGATGGAGGCCACGGAGGTGGTGACATTTGCTTATTCTTGGCAAATGACATGATGAATACTTGATAGATAAGGAGTCACCAGGTGAGGTATGGGAGAAAATTTAATCTTAAATTTAAGTCTTTGTCAAAAAAAATTTATCTTAAATATCGGTTGTATGGGTTCAAGATGAAGGAAGGCTTAGATTTAAGCTAATACATCAATAGTTTCAATTACCTTATTAGAATTTGAGAAAGATTGATGTCAAGTTCAAAGAAGAAGAAGACAAGGTATTATTGCTCCTGAATTCTTTACCTAGTTCCTACGAGAATTTGGTTACAACCCTAACTTGGGACAATGAGTCTCTAGTGTTAGAGGATATTATAAGTGCTCTCCTAGGATTTTATCAAAAGAAAAAACGGGAGATAAACAAATAGAATCACTGGTTATGAGGGGTAACCATGGTGATCGAGGAGGAAAAGTGGAAGAGAATCCATGTTGGAGTCAAGGAGGTTCAAGAATAATTGTTTCGAGTATAGAGAATTAAGGCACGTAAAGAAGAATTGTCCAAGGTATTCAAATTCTTAGATTTTGGATAGCGCTTATTTCTTTTACATGACGCCAAAAAAGGGTAGTTTGAAATCTACAAGTTTATTTATTCAGGTATGGTGATTATGAGTGATGGTTCTATTTGTAAGATCACTGGTATAGGAGATATCTGAATCAATATGTGAGATGATATTGTAGTAAAGTTGTATGGAGTTAGGCATGTTCTAAAGTTGGAGAGAAGTTTGATCTTATTATGATCTTTCAATTATAGCGGGTATGACTATAAAGTTATATGCAATCTAATCAAGATGGAGAATGATGCTATAGTGTAATGAATGTAAAAGAGATGCTAAAAGTACCTACAGATTAATGGGGGTACTATTATAGGTAGAGTCACATCCATGTATTTTGATAGAGAAGAAAAGAGCTTATATCATGTGAGGTTAGTTTGCAAGAAGGAGCAAAGACTCGATATGAATGGTTAAACTAGAGTTGGGATTCGCAGATACATGGATAGCAAACTATGGTTGTTTTGTAGAGGTATGGTTGATAGGAAGTCATAGTTATTTTGGAAAAAAATTCTTAGCTAGGCCACGTTATAATTGTCTAAAAATATGGGCACATCAAAGATGTTTAGCAGGTTTAGTATTTGGCATGCAAAGCTTCTGGTGATATCATGCTTAAATCAAATATCTCACTCAAAGTCAAACTATAGAGTTTGAAACATGTTGAGAGTTCTATTACATGGAATAAAAGGTTGTCCACTATATGCTATGGCAAGTAGCATTAGTTTGAGACAAGAAGGTCTACCAAAAAATAATTTAAGGTTTTGGAGCATGGGACTGAGTAGATAATAGAGGGTGCGTCTATTAATCAAAATGTTGCTTTTATAGATTAACTCATATTGGACTCTTAATTCAACCTAGATAGCTTTACTGAAGACTATAAGTATTATCTATTATATAAAGATATGTTACCTAAGGATATGTATAACGTTGTAACTAGCATTTATCAATAAAAATTCTCCTTTCTCACCATGAACATAGGCTTTAAAGCAAATTACTTTATATCATGTGCTTGTATTCTTTGCATAATTTTGTTTTTGTGTTAGTGAATTTCTTAACAAGTCTAACATACATATCCTACCCAAATAACTCATCAGATAATTAGTTAATCTAATTGGTATTAGCTAAGAAAACTTGTCTGCCCTTACCAAAAATTGGTGTTGCCATTGTCCTTATAATGCTAGTAACAATCCTCAGGTTTGGAAGAAATTAAGCTGTCTCTAGTAGTGGCTTGAGATAAAGTCCTCTCTTATGCTAACCAAGTTTACGGTGAGGCTCATGACTTTTTATCTTGAGGTAATTATACCCAATCTATTATTCAAGAGGGTGAATTAATAGTTGTGTTGGATAATGTACGTGCAGAACAATGCATGAATTTTGGTCATATTATGCTCATTGGAAGCCTCATTATTCCAAAAGGCTCAAAGCCTTCCTAGTGGATGATTGTCTTATAAGCATGGCACATCTCTACATTGAAGATCATGTCACTACGTGACGTAGGACGTCCAACGCATCCGCACTTCCAACCAATTTGATCGATGTCAAGTGAAGAAGGGCCAAGGGTCAATTTGTAATTTGAAGTTTATTTCGAATTGATTTGATTTTGAAGACATTCAAGCGTACTTAGTTGCATTTTACCATTCATAAAATCTCATAAGGTTTAGTTCGTTTAGTTAAGTCAAGTTCATTTAGTCCTTTGAAATATTTCAATTAAGTAGATTCATTTTATTTAATTTCTAAGTTCATGTAATGTGACCCTTGGACAAATTGGCTTAATGACCAACCAAGCTCACATAGTTTCTTTAAATATCCAATCCAAATGTAATCAGAACAGAATATTATGATTTGAATTGAGAGTTTCATCTCGTGAATTACCTTAGTGTAATTGTTAAGCATGGATTTGCTTTATTTTATGCATGGACTTGCATAGCTGATGCGTGGATTCGCATTGTGTACGTGGATTCGTACGTAGTTACCAATTCTTCCTTGCTGGACCTATCATTTTATTTTCCTATCTAATCTAGTTCGTTCCTATCTTTTATTTTCAATCCAATCATCCAAAATAAACCCTCATTTTCTAGATTTCGTACTATCATTCGCACTAGTTCTCATTAGTTCCATTCGATCAACACCACTTTGATCAATTTCCTTCCGCTGCCTACGTCACTACGCAAGGGATTCTTTGGATTTAATTTTCATAGTGAAGAGGATCATGCCTTAACCTAGGTACAATCTTCATGGAAAGTCAAGCAAGACTACTTAAACTTGCATGTATGGGTTCCAATCTTTAATCCTAAATGATTCACAATGATTGTAGCTAAAGATTAGATCATGCTTCATAGTTTGTACTTCGAGCATGCTAAAGAGGATAACATTTTTAAACTAGGTGCGAATGTTGATAATCCTATTTGCTTTAACTCTAGTACTACAAAAAGATTTAATGATATAGTTATGCGAGTCTTGGTAGAGATAAATATGGCTTGTCCCTTAAAACACAAGGTAATCCTTAAGGTGGAGGAGACAAGAAAACATGTTTGTCAATGACGATCCCACGTCGTAGTCCATGAGAAAGATGGAATAGGGAATGGAGTATGAATTGTATGATTTTTGAGATTTAGTTTTACAATGATCGATTATTTCTATTTTTTACGTGCTTGAAACACTCGTTCTAAGAAGGAGAAATGAACTTTCTTGGTCGAAAAGGAGTAGTTTCTTGTTATAGTTTTTGTTTACTCGTTAATGTTTTCTTTCTTCTAACATCTTTCCTCTCGCTTTTCATCCCTATCGATAATTTTTTCTTTATTTTTTGCTGAAAAAAATATTCCATTAGAGACAAAATTTAAGAGATAAAAATTTATAAAAGTTGGTCTTGTTTTATAGTTTTTAAATTACACTAGTTAATTGAAAATCTTTGATACCTTAAGTTACTAAACACTTTCATATTATTATTACTCAGGAGAAGAGGCGGTAGGCATCAGCCTATAAAATGTAGGAACTAGGTGAAGGGAATGGAGAAAAAGTTTCATCATATTTCTTTTCAAATTAGTATCCAAAGGGTTTTAGATTTAGTGGGGATATTTAAAATGTAATCTCTATGATGAGAATTGTTTATTGATCACTAGATAGAAATTTTGTCTTTAAATTTTTAATCTGATATTTATTAATATTTGAGAGCATAATTATTATTAAACAAATATGTACTTAATTACTTATCCCTAATTATCCTTTTTTCTTATTAACATTTTAATATTTGAAGAAAATTTTATTTTATCGTGTTAGTTTCTCTCTTTACATTTATTTTATTTTTTTCAAAATCGTTCATGCTCCCACGAGCGGTCTGTCCTAACTCTCCTTTTTCTCACCGTCGCTCCACCCTAACTGTGACTATCATTCTTACTATCGTTGTGCCCTAACTCTAACATTGGTCTTCTGTTTGTGGTTGACCTTGAATTATCGTAGTATAAGCGCTTTTGATTTTTGGTGAAGTATTTGTTTGATAAAGTCTTAGTTTCAATTATTGTATTTGAATATTGGTATCTGAAAAAGTTAATATTGGTAGTAGAGGACGTCAATACTGGTGGTGTACCTATACTCTATAATATTGGTACATGTATAGTTGCTTTTGGTTTTCGATGAAATATTTGTTTATGAAGTCCGAGTTTCAATTATTGTATTTGAATATTGGTACGCGGAGACGTCAATATTAATACCTGGAGACGTGAATATTAGTACTCATTAACTCTAATATTGATATCTGTATTGAAGACTTGGATGTACTCGTTATTTTGTGGCTAGGTTGTGTGTGTTGTTCAATTAAGAAGGACCAAAATATGAAGAAAAAAGGGAGGAAAAAATTACTAAGAAAAATGGCTATGATAATGATTGTTTTTTTATTTAGGGTTTTAGTTTAGAATGGTATATAATTTGTTATTTTTTTAATTTTTACAAATTTTAGAGATAACGTGATATCTTTAATGAATTGTTTCTTTTTGGGACAAATTATCTCCTAGTCCCTAGTATTAATCAAATTCTCCTATCGGGTCCCTTGTTTCTCATAAATGATTTAGTCGTCCCTGTATTTTGAAAAATATTGGTCTTGGGTCCCTGTTGACTTTAGAACCCATTTTTTCATTTTTTTGACATGTGAAATGACTCTTTAACCCTTTCACAAAAAGATAAAATAATGACTTTTTTGTTTTTTTGTGAAGGGTAAAAAATCATTTCACGTGTCAAAAAAATGAACAAAAAGGGGCTTATTTGGTCGGTGGGGACCCCAAACAAACATTTTCTCATAATACAAGAATGAATTACTCATTTATCAGAAAAAAGAGACCCGATAGGAGAATTATGTTAAGTCCAGAGACTAGATGATAATTTGCCTTTTTATAATTTCCATACCTATATTTTCCTATTTTTAGGATTGTAGTTAATAATAGTTTATCAATTATACCACTACAAATAAGATATTTGTCTTTAATTTCTTTTTGTTTTTTACAATTTTTGTATCTATATTTTTTTAATTTTTAAGATTGTAGTTAATAATAGTATATCAATTATATTCCTACAAATAAAATATTCCTCTTTAATCATCTTCTATGAGAAATTAATCCTCACTGAATCTAAATTATATCAAAAGTTTACTGAGACCTTATTAATATTTAGAAGACTTTTAAATTAATTTACGTTATTAGACAAATTCATTGCATATCTTCAAAGTTTGAAGGCCCGCATTTAATCATCGACGCATGGAGCATGGGTTCCACTTTTTTTGTGGCCCGCTTCTCTTTTCCAAGAGTCCAAGGTCTAACCCAACTAATTGGCACGTTCAACGCAAATCCATCCAGCACTCAGAATTCAATGAAATTGTAATTTTTTAAACAAGATTAAACAAGAATGTTATATTTTAGAGATATAATTGATATATCAATATTAACTATAAATCTAAGTAGAAAAATGTTAATGTAAAAATTACACGAAAAAATAATTCATTAAAAATATCATGTGATCCTTTAAATCATGATAATCATAAATCAAAGTTTATAAGAACTAACAAATCATATACGAATCAAATATTTAATGATTACATGTTTAAAAATACTATTTCAATAAATAATAAATATTGATATCTTAATACTTCAATATTGGTAATATTTAAATGATGCGCGATTAATACAAATAAAAAATAATATTAAAATAAACACAAATACCAATATTTAAGTAAATATGTATCAATATTAAAATTAACGGATCCCAATACAAACATCTCAATAAAGCGAGACTCACCTTCCACCTTCTCAAGGACATCTCTGAACTCATCTCAAAGAATATTGAGAAGGAACTAATTTTCTTAATAGAAATAATTTTTTAAAGGAATGTAAAAGTATATAGAGAGAGAGAAAATGGTGAGTCAAAATAGAATTTTCTTAGAAGTTTGAAATGTTGATAAGGAAAAAAATGATAATTAGCTACATATTTGTCTAAAAGTAATTATATCCTCGAACATTAATGACTATTAGATATAAAATTTAAAGACAAAAACTTTATATGAGTATCATTAAATAATCCCCATCAACTGATGTGTATAAAATACACATTAAAAGCAACAAAAATTGTACTTTTGTCTTTATTTTAGTATCAGTTTTATAATATTTCAGTCTCAAATCACTTTTTATACTTATTTACAAAAGACAAAAAGACAATTTTGGAAAGGAAATACACTTGAATGAGGGAGGATAGTTGAAATGAAATTTTGTTAGTTTCAGAACAAAATTAGAAGAAACATATCTGATATGAATTGTACATATTTATTTACTTTTTCTATTAATGTCAATAACATATAAATCAAAGTTCATATGAGGAGGTTACGACCAAATACTAAATATAGATTTAGAAGAATATTATTGCAAAAGTTCAAAGACAATATTAGAAATTCTATTGAGAACGCCCCTCGCAGGTTTTCTCAGTTTGTAATGCTTATAAGAACATTCTAGACCAAGTTTTTATCAATTTATTAAAAATTATTGTCCAACTGGCAGTTCGACGAGTTGGACTTCCACCCAAGATCAATCTTGATCCTATTCTTGCCTAAAATGGGAAAAGTAATTTGATAGGTCAAAATTTGGTTAGACAACTTATTCAAGTCTTTTTGGTCGACCTGGTTAACCCAAATAGAAATTTGATATTTATTTTTTAAATTTTATCTGATTTAATTTAGAATAGAAACTTCTACTTTCACATTTGGAGACTATTCAGAGCTTTTGGATCATAATAATGTAATGTTTTTATAATTTTTAGTTGTACGTCAATTAAATCAAACAAAATTGGTATATTTTTTTATATTTCTTGATTTATTAAATTAATATTTGTAGATTTTATTGTATAAATTATATACCAAAACTCGTAAATAGTTTAAATTTTTTGATTTTTTTATTATTTTTAAACTAAATTAAGTTTATAACATTTATTTAATCATATTTATAAAAAAATCAAGTTCTAATTTAATGAGTAGTCTAACTAGTCCGACAAGGTGAACTAAAATTTTTAAGAATTGGGTTCTGGGTTCATTTGATTTTTAAAATTGTTGGTTTTATGTAACTTCTCATTTTAGAAAACAACACTTATTTTATTTTGTCTTTATCACAAGTATGAATAACTAATCTTTTAAGTTGATTTGAGAGAGGAGACTTACGATTTAGTTGTGAACATTTTTTATTCAATTTAGTTTAGTGATGTTTATTTATTTTCTTGTGTTTATTCTTTCTCTTAAATGGTTTGCGATTATGAATCTATTTTGGAACTTATTGTCATTCATTTATGATAAGCGGTTGTAGTTAAAAATTAAACTAGAGTTAATTCAACAAAGAATAGTTATTTCCAAACTCATTAACTAGAAATAAGTAAGGTTAGTTTGTACATACTAACATTTTAAGTATAATCGTTACGAGTAAGAACATCTATACTTAATACTATTACCTTCTATAATAGAAATTGGTTGATATTCGATCCGTTGAGTGATAAACAATTTATTCTACCTAACATATTCGATCCATTAAGTGATAAACAATTTAATCTGCGGTTACGTAGCTAGTTGATTATTAGATGTTATGATCTTTTTGCAATTGCGGGAGATTTATTCCTACTTGTTACATGCATTAGATTATCTTTTATGATCCTATGATCAACCAACCTGTCGTGGTATACCTAGACTTGGCCTTTGTTTGAATTGATTCGTGAAATTTATTTGATTTGATTCGTAAAAAAATTGATTATATTTATTGATAATTCAATTGGCCAATAATTTGATTTGAATTCACTCAAAGAATAATTGAATACGGTTTATAATTTTTACAATTTGTCAAACTGACAAATTCAATTTGAATTTGATTCGAGTCCAATTCGAATTGAATTTATTCATATTTAATTCTAAATTCTATAAATATACCTTAAATTCATAAAAAAATTATATTTTAATTTAAATTATCTACTAAACTTAATATTAAATTAATCAAAAATATTAAAATGAACAAGTTAGATTAGTTTCTACAATAAGTAATCTTTTAGTATTGGTGATAAATAACATAATATTAAATTCTAACTCTAAACACTAATCATAGCCCTAAACAATAATCCTAATATATATTTATCTTGTAAATTTGCAAAATTTTCAATATTATTAAATATTAAAGAACTAATTTGAATTCGATTCGAATTCCATTCAAATTTAACGGTCCATGATTCGTATTCGAATTCTAACCGTGGCCAGGTCTATGACAATGATCTCTAATCCACTGTTTTTTGAAATTTACTCATACTATTCTCTTTCACTCTAGTTAATTTCATTTGGTTTTGAATCCCACAAAAAATCCCCCATTTATTTTTGTTTTACTAGTTAGATTAAATGAATATTTATTTTTCTTTCGATCTGAATTAGTATTTTTACTTATTTGTTATAAATTAGTAAGATGTAAATATTATTTGAGGAGCTTCGACACACTCATCTTTAATAAAAGATCATATTTCTTTTTAAAACACAAAAATATTTACTCATACTATTCTCTTTCACTTTAGTTAATTTCATTTGGTTTTGAATCCCTCAAAACCCCCCCCCCCTCCGTTTACCTTTTTTTACTAGTTAGATTAAATGAATATTTGTTCTTCTTTAAATCTGACTCAGTATTTTTACTTACTTGTTATAAATTAGTAAGATGTAAATATTGTTTGAGGAGCTTGACACACTCATCTTTAATAAAAGATCATATTTCTTTTTTAAAACACAAAATATTAAACCATAATCCAAAAATATCCCAAAATCTCAAATCGACACCCAAAATTCTTAATTAGGCTAACCCACTTGTCTTCTTGAGGGCCCCAATCACGATTTTAATTCAAAATATGGATCTTGTGATGTTGTAAAAGAGAATTTTCTATAATTTTCAGCATCCCAAGTGATGTATATACAAGAATAATCTATATAAGTTAATAAATATGATCATGATTCATAACAAAACAATTAGTCCACCAATGCATGCATCTTTTACTCATGTCGACTTACTAACTAGCGACTAGAGCAAGAATGTTGAATTTGGTTCTCGATGTGTAAATCACACTAGGACCATCCTAGAATCACACTAATATTGGATCAAACTTAGTAACAAAATATAATCCAACAACCAATATTAAGGTAGAGTAATTATGTCTTTTTCTCTCTTTCTATTCTCCTCATTTCTGTTGTCTCTCTTCCTCTCTCTTCTCTTTCTCCCTTTCTCTAAGCTATTTCCTAGAGATTTGATAGCAAACCTTGGAGCTTAGTAGTCATAAGTCTATTACCCAAACCTTCATCGGTGAGTCAGCATCGTAGATTTGTGGCAAGCCAAGTCCGACGAGGAGCGAGCTATGGTTGGTAAGTGTAGCAAAGGTGAGTCCCTTTGCTGGCGCCAAAAAGATAGCCAGGGAGACACCGATTCTAGTAAGAGAGATCAAGTTTGATAAGAAGGAGGCACTAACATTTCTCACTTTCACGAAGCTAAGTGGGAAAGTTAAAATGTTAGAGACAACATTGTTTCATCAAGGGATGAAGCCTAGGATATAAAGGTGTCTCTTCATGGAGAAATGTCAGGTTAAGCTACTTGTTTTTGCAAGTTAGATTGATGCTAAACTGAGTTTAGCATAGTAATTGTTATTGTAGTTAATCTTAACTGAATTAATCATGTGTGTGTTTGTCAATAGAAGAGGGATTTATGGTTAATTAGATTGAATTAATAAATTTGTGTTGTTATTCCACATCAATAGTCTCCTAGATAGGTGTTGATGCTAAGTGCAAGTTAAATAATTAGATTTTATTTCAGATGATCAAAAATAGTTAAGGAGTAATAGAGAAAAGAGAAGGTCCAAGGAGAGAGAGTTGTAGGGAGAGAGAAAGGAGAGGACATGAGAGATAAATATAATTAACTTTTGATTACTACTATAGTTCTTTTGTTTGGTTGCTGTAATTGTTTTTGTAGATGTTGAGCACGGTGAACGACTAACCACTGTGGTTTAGTCTGATATGTTTGAATAATTTGATTTATTTGAATAGTTTGTTCTGATATGTTCGAATAATTTTTTATGATATCTTCTAATAGTTAATTCTGATATACATGGTTTGCTTTTATATGTTCGAATAGTTTGTTTTCATATGTTTAAATAGTTTGTTTTGATATGTTCAAATAGTTTGCTCTCATATATTTGAATAGTTTACTATGACATGTTTGAATGGTTTTGCTCTGATGTGTTTGCATGGTTTATTTTGTTATATTTGAATGATTTTCAATGTTATGATAAAATGAGTGTTTTGTCATGATAAAAAGATATGTTCTATTATAATCAAATAGTTTGCACTAGTATGGTAAAATTATTTATTCTCTATGTTTGAATGATTTATATTATTATGCTTTAATATAATAGCGCAAACCATACGAGATAATAAACTATTTGATATAACTATGTAAACTATTTGAACATAACTACACAAATTATTTGAGCATAATTGTACAAACTATTTGAACATACATGATCAAACCAATTGAATATTTATTGATAAACCATTTAAAACTAACTAACCAAACCATTTGAAAATTCATTGACAAATTATCCTAATTGGCCATCCATTGTCTAACTATTTGAATATTCATTGTCAAACTATTTAAACCTAACTAACCAAACCATTTGAACACTGATTTTGTATGAACCATAACTAGCCAAACTATTTGAACATAAGAAGATAATTTGACATACAATTGACCGAACTATTTAAACACAACTTACCAAACTAATTGACCAAACCAATTGAACATAACCAAAGTTGTAAACATATGCTTACATAGTTCTTCAATTAACGAAAAAGAAGCTCTAGTCGTAGATTGATTGTTCGAATGGTTTCACAATTAAGATAAAATGGTTTGTTGTGTTATATATCGAATACTTTATGATTTTACGATTACATGGTTTCATATCTGTTATGATAAAAAAATTTGTTCAATTATGATTAAATAATTTAGATCAGTAATTCGAATAGTTTCACTATACTATAAAATATTTGATCGTAATAGACCATATATTTTAATAATTATCGCATAGAGTTGTTGTAATTAATTTGATATTATTAATTATAATTTTTAAATGAATTAAATAACATTATATTAACAAAAAGGGTAAATTATCCTCAGGCCATTGAGTTTTGTACATTTTTGTGGTAGGGTCCATGTATAATTTGAATTAAATATAGGGCCCCTACTTTTCGAATTAATATTGGTCTCGGGTCCCTAATATGACTGAGGATGATGTCAGCAATTTTTTTATCATTGAAATGACTAAAATACCCGTAAACAAAAAAATAAAAAATGACCATCTTCATTCATCCTTATAGACGTGAACATCAAAGCCCAGAAAACAAAAAGAACAATCATCCAACACAAAACAAAAAACTTTCAAAAAATTCAGATTTCAGAATTGAACACAAATCACTTACAATAACAAAAAAATAGATCTAATACAAATAAACTCTAATTTCAATCTTCATTAATCAATCTCCTCCACCGTTGCCAAACCCCTCCACTCTCTCTGACTTTCAAGATATACCCATCGACGGTGATGAAGGAGTTGAGGCAATGGATAAGACGTGGAGGACTGACACCTTCCTCGAAAGCCCAGATGGTGGTGGTGACTTTCAAGAAGCTCAAACACCTCCCTCAGGTGGCGGTGTTCTTAGTTTTTGGGCTCCACCTTCGCAAAACCCTGGCTCCGTGTTCGCATCTCGATGGACTTCCTCAGGAACTAGCGAATTTGTATTTGCGGCGATTCTAGCTATGTCCCCGGGTCCATCGAGGAGAGGTCTGCTGGGGGCTTGGAGTTGTTGCTAGCTGTGGGGTTAGCTTGGCTCAGCCTTGTCGTGGAAGAGAGCAGCCCGGAGCTCAGGGTGGGCGAGGGAGGAAGGTAGCAGCTCAGAGCTCGGCCTCATCGCCAGCGATGGGGGTTGGCTCAGCCTCATTGCCAGCAGTGGGGGTTGGCTCGGCCTCGTCACTGCGGTGGTGGTGAATGGGTTGAAATTGGCGTGAAATCGGTTTCTGCTATTTGGGGTCTAAAAGTGGCGATGAAAGTTGAAAAATTAGGTTTCACCGAATAAATTTCCATCAAGTTGAAATTTTTGTATAAACTGAAAATTTGATGTTCATTAGGTTGAAGATGAAGATAGATGAAGATGAATTTTATTTTGTTTTTATGTAAGGGTATTTTGGTCATTTTCATGAAAAAATAAATAATATTGAATGGTGACATCAACAAAGTACCTAATAACAATATTTCATTTAAAAGCAGAGGTCATATATCTAATTCAAATTATACAGGGACACTAGTACAAATACGTACAAAACTTAGGGACCTCAGGATAATTTACCCTAACAAAAAAATAGCAATAAAACATGTGCCTTGATTAGCATGATGTTATCCCTCATTGTCCCCGCGTGTAACTATCTCCGTTTTTCTGAAAAAATTTACTGTGTTGTTTTTATTACTTATTTACAAGACGAACCTGAAAAATATATTCGAGGATCCAATCTGGTCCTCTTGTTTGGATCCAATCTGATCTCCTTGTTTTCACTTGTAACTCGATAATTAATAATGCATGGACCCTCTGAATTGAAAATAAAATTCTTATATTCCAATCTTTATGAGTTCGCAAAAATTATGAAACAGAAACAGACAACCTTAAAAAAAATGATTTCCAACACTAACGTGCCGACCATGTTAATCAATTACTGTGGACCAATCCTTATCAAAATGAAAAGAGGGTTTCGGTCCCTTTTAGATCCGAAAGGTCGTTTACTTGGGTCAATGGACAACATTTCTCCGAAAGGACTCAACATTTCGGTCCTACTGGTGTTCAGTTTCGTTAGAGCAATAACGTGTTGATCGAGATTTTGGTTTTGACTTTAGATCCGATTAACATGGTCTTGAAAGCTGATGTGTCATCATTAATACTTGATATCAAGAGACTCCAGGGAATTATTGCCATAGAAAGACTACGACTTTTCCCTTCCGGGGGCCCTTCAAGAATTAACGCAGGTATCCTATGTCGTGAAAGTTGCTTGTCGGTCCCTAAGGAATTTGTATTAGATCTTCTGTTCAATTCTTTCAAATGTAAAAGAGACAATTGAAAGAGCTGTCGTCTAAATAAATATTAATAATGTGTAAATTGTATTAGTTAAATCAAAACTTTTGAGGAAAAAATTAAGAAAATTTGATATTTTGGTGTGAACAATCGCCTGGATAAATTAGTACCACATTTTTCTTACTTGACAAGTAGAATATTTAGAAGGGAAAATTACCCTCGGGCCCCTCGGGTTTGAGGAAATTCGTATTTTAGCCCCCGCATTATTTTTTATTAACATTCGACTCTTCCAATTTGCAAAAAGTGTATATTTTACTCCATGTCGCCGGAATCGAACGATTTCTCCGGGAAAAATGGACCTGAGATTACCAAAATACCCTTTCTTTTTAAAAACATAAATTGAACTCCTTTTTAACTTAAAAAAAATCAACCTTTCTTCCTCGTACTTTCATCTTCTTCTTCTTACCTTCAACTAAACTAAAATTCAATTCGAAGAAAAAAAAAACTAAACTAAAGTTCAATTCGAAGCAAAGCCGCAACCACCTCCTCCGCAACGGAGTCCATTTTCGACGGCGGCATCGAGACCTTTCTAATCGAACGGAGCACCTCGATAGCGAAGCCCTGCAGTGGGGCCAAAATACCCCCCACATTTATTTATTACTTTCACGCTTCTTCCAATAGCTTAAATGCATATATAATCCCAGAAAACGCCAAGTGAAACAGAGGGAAGGGATTAAGTATGAAAGCGACCCACAAGGAGATCTGGACAAGATAGCTTCGGATCAGGTAATGAGGATCCCAAAGGTCATCTTCTGTTTCATGGTCCTCATCTCAGGCTCCTACGTCTTCTACACTATTAAGCTCGTCTACGGTTCAACACCACGCGCCTACCGACTCTCCGACTCCAGAGCATCTCCGGTCGACAGAAATCCATGACTTGGTGTTCGGCATCGCGGCATCTGCGAAGCTCTGGGCGAAGCGGAAGGAGTACATAAAGCTGTGGTACAACTCGGGGAAGATGCGTGGGTCAGTGTGGCTGGACGATGCCGTGAAGATTCGGGTGTGGCTGGACGATGCCGTGAAGATTCGGGGCTCATAAAGACTTTTCCCCCCGCCGGCGAGGATCTGCAGGGACACCGAATGTCTAGTTTATGCACTTTCTTATAATTTGTTGGCTTGCTTTTTAGTGCCACCGAATGTCTAGTTCATCATGGAGCTTATTCGAACGAGTCGGATGAAATTAATTAAACGGTGAAATTAATTAGGATGTTGATGATGGCAAGGAGGAGGAGGTGGGGGATCAGGATGTCGGATTTTGGGTCGCTGGATTTGGTGGGGTGGGTTCGCCGGATTATTTGGTTGCCGAGGATGGTGTGGGATTTTGGATAAAAAAGGTGTTGAATTTATTTTTTTAAAAGGGCATTTCGATCATCTCAGGTGGTGTTTGGCTGGAGAAATTGCCGGATTCCGGCGAGAGGGGCTAAAATATACCCTTTTCGCAAACAAGGAGGGTTGCATAATAATAAAAAAAAATAAAGGGGCTGAAACACGAATTTCCTCAAACCCGAGGGGGTTGAGAGTAATTATCCCTATTTAGAAACATAGTAGTCTATGCTGCAAAACTTTATCACCCGATTCAAATTTAGATTTATAGCTTTCGAAAGAGTACCGAGTCATTTTGACGCCTTTTCCTTGAGGATTATTGCCCTCATTTTATGACGAATTCTAACACGTTCACCGAGAACAAACTCTGGATCAAAGACATTTTGACGCCTTTTCCTCTGTTTGGCTGCAAGCTAAAGCAGGATACAAAGACAATGAACAGATGGATCAACTCTGACATTATTTCTAACCTCTGTTAAGCTATTGCGTGTAAAACCATACGAAGATTGGCGTCGCGGTGTACACTAAAAGCTAGGACCTACCAGGCTACTACAAACTCGCGGAGATGATTGAGGCGGACTCTTGCTGCTTTAGGCCATCTGAAACATGGGCAATCACTCCGGCACCGGCATTGTGCAGCCATTCGCTTTTCACCTGGTGTGGCAAGATGTGTCAGAGAAGTAAAGGAATGAGGGCGAAGCTGAAATGAGATCGGTTAAGAGCTAGTACATGTATGTTGTTATGTGCAAAGAAAGGCCAAAATGCCGAATGAAAGCTGACATCTACTTTCTTCCACGCCAACTGTTGTAAACCTCGTATCATCTCCTCTGTTAACAAAATGAATGTGGTCATGTTCTGTCATGTAAAGATAGGATAAAACAAAGAGGTAAAATGACAATTGCAAAATGCTTAGATGGTACCTTCGACAATCTCGTGATATTCCTTGGTATTTTCTGTGTTCGGTTCATTTTGCGCTGCCTCCTTTGCTTTTGCTGCCTCTGAAGGGAAATGAGGACCCTCAGAAGAGACTGGTGGACAATAGACAACGTCTACGACATGCTTGTAACCATCCAAAGATCGATGAGGAGGCTGATGATCCAGACATCCAAAGTCATATGCAAGACAAAAAGATAATTTGTGGTTTGCATTCTTCTTATGACCGCATTAGTTTGAAAGAGGAACAGTTACAGTAGTAATCATTGTTTTTAGGAAGAGAATATCATCTTAGAGAGAATATTGTCAGTTCCACAGCAGATAGAACTTGCATGATGGAAAAATAGCAAAAATAACGTTGATGGATAGTAGTGGACTTGATACAGAAATACATTTCAATGCATTGGACGGTAATTTAGTGATGTGAAAAGATAAACCACAAGGATTAAACTCACCGCAGCAAGTTCCTTCTCTCTCCTTATGGAGGACGTGCGCCAACCAACCATGTCTAAACCCATTGTAAAGGAATTTAATCAAACGGTACAGGGATTTTAGACAAATAGGTTGTGATACAAAAAAGTTTTGCAAGATAAATAGCCAGAGATAATCATGGCACACAATGGATACGGTCATATGACACGTTTGCATAAAGACAGCGGCATCTAAATGCACCAAGAGCAGATCTGCACAGATGATAAAAATTCGGAAAAGAACAAAACTAAGTCACTATTGCAGAAAGATTTCAGTATCAAGTGTGATAACCAATTTGACTTACATAAACTTTCCATCTTCACAATCAGATGCCATTCTCAAGAGCAGAGATGGTTTGTCAGGTTTACCATCAGTAAGAAAGAGTTGACTACCGGTTTGGCCGATGAAAATTGGAGCCATAGGTGCAGCAAGTCTCTCTAAGATGGGTATTCCAAAAAGAAATGGGAGCTGAAACAATGACATAATAATCTTTTTGATAAGTGAAACAATGACATCATAATCTTTTTAATAAGTGAAACAATGACCGCATAGTGGGTAATTAAAAAGCTCCTATACAAAGTCGTAGGATACACGTGATTCGTGACAAATCTACGTTCGGTATCATAAGGAAAGCGTAAAACATTGCACGAATTCAAAGTGGTATTTCACTCTGAGAATCAGATTATGGAAGACATCATCATAACATAATCACAAAGAAAAAAAATGTTCAACAGTCACGACACTCATGAACAGAAAGTCAAGGAATTGCTTCAATTGTTACTAACTAAAACGGCGTTCTCTTTCAAAGAAAACAGTAGCAAAAGCAAGAAAACAATAAAACAGAGTCGAACCATGTACGTCAGGTAATTAACTGATTGAAAAAAGTTTTTGATGACGAGTTGACATAAGCTCTATTTCATTATCCCTAAACAGAAACAGACCTGATTTTTTCCTCTGACTCCAAGATGTGGAGTTGCCAAAGTAATGAAATTGACAGGCTCCAATCCAGCAATTGTACCTCGACTAGAAGAAGCTGCTGGTTGAATTGGTAGCGTGGAATCGGTAAGACCATTGGCTGGGACGCTTACCGAAGAGTTTTCAGAATATAGGACAGCAATGGCATATCTAGCAAACAATCCCCCAAGAGAATGAGCTAAAAAGGAAATCCTTCTCAAGCTTTTAGTCTTCCGCGCAACTTGAACAACCTATGTAAGGGAATTCAAAATAACAAGAGTATCAATGACCACATGACCTCCTTATTGCTCGAGCTCTACGAATGGGTGTTCAAATTAAAACGTTATTTTCCAAAGAGTTTCAGACTTACTTCATCTGCCAGGCGCTTTCCAGCTCCATCAATACCAGAAAAAGTCTTGGTATACGTGTTAGATGAACTTGCTGCAAGTGAACACAAATGATCACCTCTGAGTAACTGAATGGAACATTCAAAAGTAAAAGGTAATATTAAAAGGTTTTATTTTCCAAACAAGACAACAGATATCAGCAGGATGCATTATAACAGAAAGGACAAGGCATACCATATATCAGAAAGCTCCAACCGAGTCGCCTGTTCAATTCCGCCTGTACATAGGTCCAGTCACTCGGGCTGCATCACGTAGAATGCTTCCAACTCAGAATTTAGAAAATGAAACAACCATCAACCATATTATCTTTCTTATCCAAAGAATCCACGACGACAACCATCCAAGAGTCATTTGCATCATCAAACACACACATAATTTCCAAAGCACAAGGATCTTCTAAGATACACGCCAGCATTCATTTTAACAAATTAACTGCTTCCCTTGGACTCTTCGTATCCAACATTTCCGGTCTCTCAAGAACCTAATAAACCACTGGGGAGCATACCTAGCCAAGATTCCATGGACAAGAACAAGAAGATGATCAGGCTCCCTTCTCCCACTCGCAATTCCCCTGGAAGACGCCACATTCTCCTGAGTCGTGGTGTCCATAGCTAGCGCCCTAAGCTTTCGACGCTTCCAGGTGTTCGCCGCACCTGCACAATTACATGATTGATATTTTCCTCCCAACCTCAATCAAACACAACTACACATACATTTAATACGAAAAAAAAAACGAAGGACCGTTCTTGCGCTCCCTCGGGATTCCTTCAATTCCCCCCTATCTTACGAAATCCAACTGCCTAACACGAAGCTGACATAAATGTCTCTCAACAAAATCCGTTCCGTTCTCCTTCTCTCCGTCCTGTTAACCAAAAAATCGGCACCTAATTGATCTAAAATGCCTCCACGTCAGCGCAAAAAGAGAAGGAATTACCTGAGGAGGAGGAGGAGGAGGAGTTGCAGGAACAGGAGGAAGATGAGGGAGCAGGATTCCGGTGGTTGAGGAATCTCGGAGAGGTTCCAGAAGCCTGTATTTGTACTAATGACGCCGCAGCTATTGCCATCTCTCTTATAGATAGAGAGAGAGAAAGAGAGAGAGAGGAGAGCGGTTGGCGCGCGGGTGTGGACTTAATACGACGACGTCGTCAAGCGCAGAGCTCCCATTTTTAGCAGTTTTCGCCCATACCAGTAGAGACAATTGGGATGTGTGATCCGATGATGATAATAATAGCGTCTGTGATTTTATTTTCTCGGTTTTTATGTGCCCGAGGCGCGGTTTTGTTGACTCGTGCCTTGATTTTGGCGCTTCTTGATATTTTCGAAGAGCCACCTTGTGAATCTACTGATGTATTGGATTAATTCATATTTAATTTGGGGAGGAAAAGAATATTATTTATAGAGTATTTTTAGATGGAGCTCGGCTGCTCAAGCTTGATTCTGAATCATAATGATTAAAAATAATAGTTTCTCTTTTTTGTCTTATAATGAAAATAATGGCTTATCATTTGAAATTATAATATTGGTTTGTTGGTGTCATAACAATTAACAAGGCAGCGCAACTGGAGTTAGATGGAATTGGGTGGGTTCCTTTGTACATGCTCAGGAGTTGGGGAATTTGGCATGGACCGTCAGAGTGTTAATTTGCAAGTTTGAAGGAGAGGATAGCTTGGGAAAAAGAGTTTTTTGTCGAGGAGGAAGAGAGGGGAGGAGAGAGATTGATTAAAATATTGGATGGGATTAAAATACTAAGAGTTTTTCAAAATAATATAAAAATAGGAAACAAACTAGAAATAAGCCACCCACGTCAAAAAATACAACGTGGACAAAAGTTTTGCGTGACAGCCTAAGTCAGCATATCAAAATGGGGCATTTTATCGAAAACAAATCGAACTGGTTCGTGGTGACTCAGATGGGAAAAATGGACAATGTCGGACCCGAAATAACTTTTTTAAACCACAGAGACTTAGTTAGGAACGGGTCAGACCATAGGGTGGGTACTAAAGTGGACTTTTCCCCCTTCACAAAAAAAAAATTGGACTTTTCCCTATTATATTTTCTTAGATGGATATTCTAAATATTTTCAAATATTGATTGCACCAGAAGACCAAGAGAAGACCACTTTCACTAATTTGTATGATACTTTTGCCTTCCTAGAATGCCATTTGGTCTTTGCAATGCACCGACCACTTTTTAGGGGTATATGATGGCAATTTTCTCTGATATAGTTGAGGGAGAAATAGAAATCTTCATGGATGACTTTTTAGTATTTAGAGATATATATAAGGAGTGCTTACAACATTTAGCACAGGTACTTAAGCGATACAAAGAGATCAACTTGGTTCTTAATTGAGAAGAGTACCACTTTATGGTTACCAAAGGGGTGGTATTGGGCTACAAGATCTCAAGCAAGGGGTTGTAAGTTGATAAAGCAAAGTTGAAGATTATTAAAAAGGTTCCACCCTCGTTAGGCATGCTAGATTTTATCGATGATTCATTAAGAATTTTTCTAAGATCACAAAGATGAGGAGTATAAGATTGTATTCATAATTTTAAAAAAGTCACTTGGATCTACACCAATCATCATATCTCCAGATTGAGAGTTACGATTTAGGATTATGTGTGATGTAAGTGACTATGAATTGGGGCTATTTTAGACCAAAGGAAGAATACGGGATATTATGCTAGTTAGTATACAAGTTAAACCCTAGATAATGCTCAAGTCAACTATGCAACTACTGAGAAGAAGTTCATAACTACAGTATTTGCTTTCGAGAAGTTCAGAGGATACTTGATTAGAAGTAAGGTGATTGTGTATACTAATTATACCGCCATCTGGTACTTATTTGCCAAGAAGATGCATAGTCAAGACTTATTTAGTATGTTCTTCTTCTTTGAAATTCAATGTAGAGACCAGTAATCAAATGGGCACACAAAATCGAGTTGCATACCATCTATCTCGACTTAAAAATCCATTGGTAACATCTTCTTCTCATGTTAATGATTTTTTTCTTCATGAACAATTATATGAGCTTAATGTTATGTTGGTTTCATGATAATTTTGTTAACTATCTTGTAAGTAATATCATGCCACCTCATATGTCCTATTAGCAGAAGAAGAAATTCATGCATGATATTTGAATCTATATATAGGATGATTTGTACCTCTTCATATAAGAGAATGATCAAATATTGAGAAGATGTGTACCACAAAAAGAGAAAGAGTTGATTCTCCATCATTATCATAACTCTCCATATGAGGGTCACTTTACATGCATTCATATAGCTGCAAAATATTACAAAGTGAGTTTTACTAGTATTCTCTTTTCAAAGATGCTATTGAATTTGCAAAATGGTATGATTAATGCCAAAGAACATGTGACATCTCTCGTCGCTATAAAATGCCTTAGAATGGAATCTTCAAAGTCAAAATCTTTGATGTTTGGGGAATAGACTTCATGGGACTATTTATACCTTCATATCAAAATATATATTTTATTAGCTATTAACTATATCTCTAAATGGATAAAATTAGTGGCCCTGTCAACAAATGATACAAAAGTAGTGACTAAGTTCTTATAGAAGAATATCTTTAGTTAGTTTAAAATACTAAGAATTCTTATCAGTGATTGGGAGAAGCACTTCCATAATAATCAGCTTGGGAATGCCATGGAAAAGTATAGGGTGAAGCACTAAATTGAGACAACCTATTATCCTCAGACCAGTAGGCAAGTTGAGGCCTCTAATCGATAAGTAAAAAAGAATTCTTGAGGTCATTGAGAGTACCTCTTAGATAGATTAGGTGAGTAAGTTAGATGAAGCATTATTTGCTTGCAAAACTACATACATGACTCCAATTGGTGTGTCTTCATATCAATTGGTGTATGGGAAAGCATGTTACCTTCTAGTAGAGCTTAAGCACAAGGCATATTGAGCTATTTATCGTCTAAATTTCAATTTAGACAAAGCTAGCAAGAAGAAATTATTACATCTTAAAGAACTTGATGAGTTTTGATTGAGTGCTTATCAGAATGTAAGGCTTTGTAAAGAGAATATCAAGAAATGGCATGACAAGAAGATTCTTCATCGTGAGTTTTTGTAGGTTAACAAGTATTAATCTACAAATCTCGACACAACTTATTTCTTGTTAAACTCAACTCCTAATATCAAGTCTATACACCATAATCACTGTAGCTCATCATTAAGCAATCTAGATTTGCAATTAGATACCAGAAAAGAATTCAAGGTGAACGGACAGTACTTGAAGGTGTATCTTGGAAACTATATTGACTCATAATAATCATGAGCAATAATTAAAGACCACCTTAGTATTTTATTGAGGTCTCATTAAGCTAACAATATTAACCTAGAACTAAAGTATCCATCCTCTTCCTTTAAACTCTTTTCATTATATATTCTAGTGACACTCATCCGAGTTTTACCAAGTTTGTGGATTTGTAGGGAAATATATATAGTGTCACCTTCGAAATAATTTTTTATTTCTTTTTATTATTTCTTACAGTTTAGATAAGCAAGAATGAGTGAATCAAAGAATTGGATATCTGGGTGCTAAAAGGACTCCCAATGATTATTAGACATGTAACAATCACTTGGGGGTATAGGAGAGCAAAAAAACTCAACCCCAGTGATGCTGGACATGCATCAATCATATAGGGTACAGTGGGAATGAAAATTTCACCCTATTGACTACTGTACATATAGCAACTTCTGGGGAGTATAGGGAGAATGATGACTTCACCCCCAACAAATGCTAGACATACAATAATTACTAAGAGTAAAATAATCATAATATACATGGGACAAAAATTACCCTATATTCTACCACTCAGCCCATAACATCCCTCTCAACCTTCACATCATTCTTCGATGATTCCGAAGTCATTCACACCTATTTATAACACTATATCAAATGTTCAACTATCGACTCTCATATTTGGTTAATATCTATTCCTTGACGCTGTGTCCTACTGTTACGTATCAGAACTCGATCCGAGGCGTGCTGATGATTTGCGTGTGTTTATTGCTCCCTGTCCATCTATGGCGTGCGCCAATAGCACCTCTGGCGCGCGCCAATGGTGTCAAATTCGCGCGCTCGTGCATTTTCCTAACTCAGGGCACCTCTGGCGTGCGCCAATCTTCCATGGCGTGCGCCAATGTTCTTCACTCAAGCACACTGGCGCGCGCCAATACCTTATGGCGTGCGCCAATATCACCAGCGATAGCACTGGGCAAGTCCGGTTATG